>BGNK01006246.1:0-28957 GCA_003297005.1 Symbiodinium sp. clade A Y106
CTTAGAGCATGGCGTAGAGGACTATCTGTTCTTTCTAAAGGCCAGGGGGGAGGACCAGACTTCTTTGTTTGAAGGTTGCGGGGAGCTCCACCCCTTCTTCTTGAGCATATGCTCTCTTCTATTTTTTGGAGACGGTAAAGGAGACAGTCAGGATCTCTTGCCCTTACTTAGAGAGAAAGGAGGTCTCTTCTTGCCGACCGAGGGGTAAACGGAGCTCTCTGTCTTTCTCGTGAAGTTGGAGGGGCCTGTCTACCTTGTTGAGATGGAGCTCTCTTCTTTCTCAGTAACGTGGAAGAAGCCAGTCTCTTCTTGTCGAGGCACCAGAGAACCGTAATGAGATTCATTTCGTAGAAAGTCTCACTCGTCTCAAGGCGCAGAGGTACGCGGTGCGAGCGTGTCTGCTAGCGCTAAGTAATTACCTGTGAAACATCGAAAGTGCTTCCGCTGTGAAAACATCGAATGTGTCTTCCTGCTGTGGCCAAGCAAGACTATTGTCAGCTGTTTGTTATGTAGCCTCGTATGTCGTGAGCTGCAACGATAAGGCGCAGGTAACACGACGCGAGTTTCCACGGAGTGGTGGTAGATTTCGAAGTGACCATATCGTACGACATGGAGAGTGACTAGTCGGAGGCCGGAAATTTTCTCTGGATTATATGTGACTGTGTCACGCGTTACACAGACAGAATGTCCGTGCTGGTAGTTTAAGTCTTGAAACCAAAGTTGAACTGTGTGTGCCACGACTTTCGGTGATGNGTGATGCTAATGTAAGGTCTGCCATGGATAGTATAGTCAACGTACTTCATTTTCCTCACACGGAAAATTCATGAATAATCATGATCATCTTCCCTCATCCACAGATTCGGAGGGTTTCCCCTCAAGGCTTGAAGGAACAGCTACCTTGTATACTCGGCAACTCCGTGTACTGACGCAATGTTTATTCCGAAAAAAACAAATTGACATCAAGACGTAGGTCTTGTGCCTGATTTCTTTGTGCCGCCGTGTCTAGATTTGCTGTCTCATTGCTGATATCAAACCTGTCCGTCGAAACACAGAGTTCGGGACGAGGCAAATATCAATGTATCTCCCATCGGNCGGCTCGGGGTGTGCTGGGTGACAATTCAGGGCTGGGCTGGGGGCTGGGCTGGGGCTGGGGTCTGGGCTGGGTTGGGTTCTGTTGTCCATATTAATACACCACTCCCAGCTTCCAAATAAACCCTATTTAAGCCGGCCACCCCCCCCTGCCCCCCCCCAAAGGTCAATGGTCCGGATATAGGGTGGGCGCCCATCTCCACTGTGGTGTGGGGTGTGGGGTCTTCTTCCCCCTGTGGGGTGGTTGCGGGGTTTAGGGATTTAGGGTTTAGCTTGAGCTTTTGAGTTTTGGGTTTATGGTTCAAAGGTATAAGGCTTCGAATCGGCAAGGGCTTATGTTAGAGAAACGGTTTATGTTCTGCTTTAGGCTTAGAGCCTGCATTTAGGCCGGTTGGCTTGGGTGTAGGGTTTTCAATACAGCTTAAGGTTAATAAAAAGGGAGCACGCGCTACGTTATAGGGTTTATGGCTTGGGTACTGCTTGCGCGTGACTCCTTTCCGCAGCACCTCCCCACCATCCTGGGGCAGCTCCAACCGCCTCGACCCCTCTGCCAGCCGCCCCCCCCACCCCTACCAGACCATACCATGAGGGGGGGGCGGGGGGGGGGGCTGGAATGCCAGACGCTTGACAATCTATGACCATTGTTTTCAACACTCTTCCCCAGTTGCCCACATTGCTGTTGCATGTCATCGTTCGCTGTGATGTCCTCATCTGCATGCTTCCAAAGGGGCTTCAGGCACATAGGTGAACGACGGTACATCGGTTCAAGTCGCTCTTGGAACACGCAGTTCCTTTACCTGCAGAGAAGGCCTCCTTCCTCGAAACTCCACACAAGCGGCGTCAGACGAAGTCTCTTGCCAGAACCTGTTGGCATGTTACATAAATTCCCAGATACTGTCAAGTCAGAAGAAGGGTCGTCCCCGTGTCTCGGAATGTTGGCCGTAGGAGAACATTCATCAAACGAATTCATAGGGGCAACGCGCAGGCGATCTTGCGCATCCACTCCAGTCAGTGGGGCCCTAAGAGACTCACTTGGCCCCCATGCGGCTCGCACAGCGATTTGATGAGATCGGAGAATCGCTCATGAGGTCGCTGTCGGAGCTTTTTGACCGGCACGTCGAATGAGGGCAGGATCTTGTCTGCGGAGGCCGGAAGCTGGACAAAGTGCCCCCAGATCTAACATCCCGGATCGGATCGATTCATACACGAAACGGGAGAGAGAAAGAGAAAGTTGCTTTTCTTCCGGCTTTGCCCTTCTGGAACCTCGCGGCATGACCTTGCTCAACCAAAGGCCAACCCTAGGACTGTCCAAAGCCTTGCAGGCTTCAAGTCTTAGTTCCAATAACTGCAGCATGTGGTTTGTCCTTGCCCAAAAAGCCCAGCTCGTTAATGGACTCCGCTCACTGGGAACGGGCTTGCTAGCGGCGCAGCCCTCCCAGTTTTGGCACCGCAGGGATCACTTCCGGCTTAGCAAGCAGATGCACGTTCTGCTCAGAACAATCAATCAGTCGAACACAAGGAGCAAAAGGACAGCTCAAGATGTGCTCCCCGAGGATGACATCTCTTGTGCTGAGTGGAAAAAGGGGTGCAGGGTGCTGCCATCATCAAGCGAGTGGGGTTCCAGGAGCCATGGGACTAAGGGTAAGTACCTGTGAAGAGTACGTATGTGAGCGTTGGTTGGTTTGTGGTTCAGTGCCGGAAGCAAACACACGGATGTAAATGGTTGTTGCTGTTTGGATCCAGCGGAAAGACTTCGCCGCTTGCATCCCTCGCTTCAGGCCAGTCAAACGCATTCCAGGGCTCCAGGGCTGGGCTGTGTAGCTCTATGCCTTGGCTGGGTATCACCACAGCCTTCTCCGAAAAGCTTACAGAAATTGTTTGCATACATATTCTTCGGTACATTTAAATCCCTCACATAAATTCTCAACGCTACAATTGGCCTCCTGTGCTCTCGAGTCTATGGGCCGAGATGAAAGAGCTGCCTTCAAGCACCCTGCGTGCTTTGACAGGTTAACCCCAACCGAACTGCGACATTCCGAAAATGATGGTATTTGTACGGCTGGCCTGTGCTTTGCCACCGCACAAATCGAGTGACCGGGTGTGCTCTTTTTTCTTTCAGCCAGGTACGCCTTCTCCCCCTCCTGGTCGGTGTGACCGCTCTCCCTGCGACCTCTTTGCTCCAGGCGCCGGAGCTGCTTCCTTTGAGGGAGCTTGATTCAGCTTGATCAGTCGCATGCCCGCACACAAGGTCTAGGCCTAGAAGCGCTGGCAAAGGTGACTGTCCAGCTCCAAAGAGGTAGTGTGGGCGAGTGCTGCCCTCAAAGTCCGTGTGGTGTCCAGCGCAGCTGAGCGGAGCCGTGGACCCCGTGGGCCTTTGTTACGTGTGGGGCTGCGCAGGGGGATGGGACATAACTCACAGTGAGGCTGGCGCCATCGACCGTGGAAGCGATGGTCTGGCACCCTTACACGATCTTGCAAACAGAGCTAGTGCAGCCAGTGTCTTTGCTTCTTAGGCTGCTGCCGCCGCGAACTCCAGTGAAAGCCCGGAATCGCAGAGTTAGACGTGCATGTTATCGCAGCGTCAAGCACGGCTAAGGAGGAACATCTGGTCGAATTTGCAAGCCATTCTCGATTGGGCGTTTGTCCTGCACCCCTCTCCGATCCTGCCTCCTCTCCGTAGCTTCGCAAATGTGCGTAGCTCTCCACCGTTGCAGTGCAGTGCATGCCAATTAAAGCTCAGGGCCGCGGCCTGCCTTAGTCGAGGTCCCCCAGACCAAGCAGGCACTCCGCAGTCCGGTGTGGCAGCACGTGGCAGCTACCTCGATTCTGTGTCCGTTCGGAGGCATGCGAAGGCTGCTCCCAGGCAGGGTCTCATGCTGCATCGACTGGCTCCGATGTTTTCGGTGCTCTGTGGCTTTGCGAGGTCTCAGAGGACGAGCTGGACATGCTGGATGCGGTGGAGGACCGTTCAACCGATACCTGTGAACTACGAAATCGGAAGATTTCCCAATCCTCGCTCCGTCTCCGGCACATGGAGGCAACTTTTGCGCAGACACAGCCCTCCCTTTGAGGAGCGGGAGCAAGACGAGATGGCCGCCTTGGCTTCCCAGGTGGATTCAAGGGGCTTTGAGAGTTTTGAGAGTTGTGCCACTGGAAGGCGCTCTAAGCAATCCTGAGTAGAAACATTATTGTAGGTTCCTATACAGGCGGTGCGGCCCCCGAAGGCAAAGCTCTCCTTGCTGCAGACGGGTCTCGAGCACCAGCACGGGCCGATGAAGGCTCAGGCGGGGGAAACAGGGTGCCAGAAGCCGAAGACTCCAAACCAGGCCTGGCTGAGACGCTCACAATACATTTTCGAAGCACTCGTTCGGTCGATTTGCTTGTTAGAACGACATCCGTTTGCATGGCCAGGAGGTTGCTCATCTTCACGCCAGTGGAATCGAGGATGCCGATGAGGCAAGTTGATTACCGAATCCGGCATGTTGTGCATGTCGTTGCAGGGAGCAAAATCGCGGCCTTGAACCTCAGGTCACAATCCATGACGGTTTCTTGAGTGTATTCCGAATGGAGCTTCAAAGACAAGGGCAAGCTGCTTTCAACTCGGGAAGCATCCTGACAAGATTTCAACCCTTCGCTTTCAACAGCGAATGAAGACGACTCCAGAGGCGATTTCGCTCCGGATGCTGTTAAACCCGCCCGGACGTCACGCCTGGGCTTTTCCAAGCCAAACCGCAAAGCCTAAATGTCAATCGCGACATCCCAGACCGTTCGAAAAGGCCTGAAGCGCCTGCTTCATGAGTGAATGGTCGGACAATAGACTCAGCCGCCACAATACCGCCCAGTCATTACGACGACGACTACTGCGACTACGACGGAAACGAATGCTGCCGCTCCGAGCCGGGCTACTGGTGCTACGGCAAGAGCAGTCACGTCCATTATTCCTAAATGAACCCCATTACTTCGGAAGTGATGGCGAGTTCGACGATGATGCTATCATGTAAATGTGCGCGGTGGACCTATCTAGGATTCTGGGATAGTTCTTATGTGACGACGACAGCGACACGATGCGCACCAAAAGCAGCGAGTCTCACTGGGTCACGGGGAGCCTGAGAGCGCTGCAGGCGTTGGCTCTGCTGGATGCCGCCCATGATCTGGGCATGTGACGCGGGGGAGAGCTGAGCTCTGAGCTATCTCGGGTTCAGGGATTTGAGGTGTGAAAGTGAGAGAGACCCGCGAGCAAGCCTCTGTGACTGCGCTGACGAAGGTGTGCTTCGTTTCAGGACTCAGGTCGAGCAAAAAGGGACCGCCAAGCTGTTGCAAACCAACTCGTAGACGTCAGGGACGGGTTTCGTAGAGAAAGACGTGGTGGAGGGTGGAGGAAACATAAGCTGATTGAACTTTGCATTCAACGGATACCTGACTTCAGGCTTTAGCTGACGACGGCAACATGCAGTTGCGAGCCCCAGCCCAACCACTGATATTGCTTCCGGACCTTGTCCTCGCAGTGAGTTGCCGTTGACACAGGTAAGCCGACAGAGGCCCAAATGTCGATCAAGGCCCATCCCCGACCCAAGCCACAGAATCTCCGAGAAGCCGCGAAGCTTAGTGTCTGCGGCCATGCTTGGCGACCCTGCCCATCCGGAACACTCCGGAGAGGCGGGTGGAGTTGATCTCTGGCTCGTCCTGTGAAGTGCAGTGCTGGGGGCCAATGCCAGGCTCTGGACGAACAGGACTGCTTTTGCTTTTGCTTGACTTCGGCTCGAAAACTCGTTCCTGGCTCGCGGTGCACGGAGGAGAAGGTCGCCAGCGTTGAAGTGCCGCAGGTGGGGACCTCAGACATGCGGATATCTCCAAAAGATTTTGAGCCATGGCCTTATCTCGCGTAGATGCTTTGCGCAGACTTGTCAAGCGACGTCGACTTGTGCTTGAGTACACGGAGAGTTCTTCAAGTCAAGTGGCACAGGCCTCGCCACAAAACCTGGCCCGTGTTCAGGAGGTCGGCCGCATCGTGCGAGGTCATTGCATAATTCCCCTTCTTGTAGCTGGAAGCCTGAGAGCAGGTGCTGCAGTGCATTTTCGAGTTCTATGCTTGTGGCGGCCCTGTGCATCGATGAAACCCTGACCGTGTGTCCTTGCTCAAGCAAGGGCGAGCAAGAGGGGATGTTCAATGTGTGAATGTGACGTGTTGACGTCATCTGCTGTCTAAAAAGCGGCTTCTTCAGCCCTCTCCTTCACTCCAGTCTCGAATGCCTCCAAGGTCAAGGCACTACGGCATTGCAAGAGCCCAGGCAGGCCGTCAGAGCCGTTCGTCGTCGTTTTCGTGGAAGATGTTGGCAGCGAGTCATACATCTCCCTTGCATTGGCAAGCCATGACTGCGGAGTTGCCCTTGGGTGAACCGGTCCCGTGTCATGTTGATCATGCTGGCTTCCTCTGAACCAACCAGCCCAGTCCCAGCAGACTTGCAACTCGCCGCCTGGTCTCTCGTCCCTTCGCCCTTTGTCTCTGGAGCTGGAGCACATGTGTAGAAGCGGCTGTATTCTTGACAGGCTCACCAACACACGCTTCACACGAATGGCGCCGTGCCCAGCATGCTTTCATGTTGCTCACTCACGAGATCCACGCAGAGAGGCTTTCGTTTCTATCTGCTTTAGCAGTGGTCCTGGATTGCCGGGTGAATTCAGTATCCAAGAGCATCGAGAGGTGTCAGTACAGCCCTTCCTCTGAACCCCCCCACTCGCTGTTCTTCTGCCTGTAGCCCTCCTCGGTTCCCCAGGCCTAGGCCCCAGACCACATGGCTTTCAAGCCAACTTGAGGCAATGGATGCAGCGCTCCTGGACGAGCGGCTGACTCCGGCCAAGGCGGAAGCTGCTTGAGCGCACTGTCTGCTATTTCGAAAGCGCCACGTGCAGCCTTGGGGGCAGGTCGACGTCACGTTCAGCCGCGTGACTCCGGCTAAGTCCCATCTCTCTGCCGGCGGTTGCCTGCCTCCTGCCGCTGTGCTCCGGCCAGGTTTGCGGAAGCTCCCCGCACATGTTGCTTACGCAGTTTCGTGACGCCATGGTCCGGCTAGCTGCCATCAAGTACCCATCTCTGCCGAGAACGGAGGCGGTTGTTTTCTTGCGATAGGCTTGCGTCCGACCCGAGCTGCCGTCGAGACAGGCAGTGATGCAGCTTTACCAGAAGCACTTGGCCACTTTTCAGGGCACGACCAAAGGCACCATACTCGGACAATCGTCCGTTTGTACACGGCACTGGATGTGCTCCCTCTGTGAGTTTCCGATTTGTCGAGATTCTTCCAAGGAGTCGTGGCCGAGCTGGACCAAGCTATGCTCAGCCTACTTGGGGCAGCGAGGTGACGGGCTCTGCCGGTCGCGGTGTCACGGGTTCGGGACGCAAGGCAAGGCAACCTGTCTGCAGCGAATAGCCAGCTCCCCCCGGCTCCCGTCTTGGCACTCACTGGGAAGCTTTTGCCGGCCAGCAGCAGGGCTCAGAATGGACCAATGGTCATCCATGGACAATCATGACCTACGAGCTATGCGGTATGGCCCCCGGTGCCCCCTCGCAAGTGAGAGTTACGTAGAGGCTGCACCCGCACACGGAGCCAACATTCTCAACACGCCAGCACGCACAGCTACAGGTTTGTAGACACTGCTCCCACAAGTTGCTGCCATAGCTGCAATGGACGCTCATCGTCCCTTGCCATTCGTAGTTCAATGCTGGCTCTCGTTGGGGGTTTTCGCTACCATGAGTAACAGAGTTCTCAGGAACGAGCTTGAAGTTCGTGGATCCCGAAGCGTTCGTGGAGCAGGAGTTCAGTCTGCATGGAAACCAAAGGCAATCGACTCATGTGCTCGCAGGCATGCACGCGCGCTCCATTCAGGAGCTGTGGTGGGACTTGGCGAAGACCTTCGTCGCTCCGATTCCGAGCACTGTGGCAGAGCTCGAGCCGATAAAGCAGCGAATGCGCCGCTTCACAGCACTGGTTTGGAGGGATCGGGCGCGAGATTTTTGAGAAAACGGGAGAGTCACTCAATCTGCTGGCGGAATGAGTGGGAGCAGCTTTGGGACTGTTGAGGTACCGATCGGAGCTATGCATTATCGATTCTGCACGATGTTGCGAAGTGCAGCTACAGCTGGCAGATGACCCAGTACTTGAGCCAGGTGACTGCATCCTTGCTCATACCCCGCTCTTCGTTGTGCCATATTGTCGTTTTGAAGTTTGTAACAGAGTAGGCACTTCAAGACTCAAGACCTTTCTTACATTTAGCAGATGCTGTTTGCATAGGAGCTCAAAGACGACAGAACCTTGGCCTCAAACTGCTTTGGAAGTGAAGCAAGGAAGGCACCAGACGTTTTGGGGGATCGGGCAGCGTCAGCACTGAAACGATGATGGGTGTGGCAGTTGATCCGAAGCATGTGGCGTGACCCAAGTTTGCTTGTTTATGCAAAGAGTGCAGTTGACGATCTGCGCAGTCTGCAGCTCAGGGGAAATCTTTCTCGCCGCAATCAGCCAACCAGAAGGCCGACAGTTGAGAGAGAAAAGGAATCCAGGAAAGTACTGAGTTCCAGAAACATTCACAAGAATGCCGTCATGCAAAGTGCAGAAACTTAAGGCAGTTCTCAGCCGACCGTTAGCTCCCAGAAGTCAGTCGTGTCAGTAGCAGACCTGGCTTGTGCAGGCTGGAAGTGCCTGAAGTTCGCTTCACAGCTCCTGGCCACCACAATTGAGGGTTTCGCCGAAGCATCTCCGGAATCCGGAAGAGGAGGGATGTGAGGATCATTGCAAGCTACAAGCTTCGGGGCAGCGAGGTGGCGCTTCTGTGCAAAGTTTGCCTGCCTTGTTTCGGTTCTCCTGGCTGTGATGTGAGGTCGGTCCGCAACGATGCGAGCGTGTGTCACGAGGCGCACGCTTTGTCCGAACGTAACAAGAACATAGGCCATAGGCCATCTGCAGCTGTTGGAGCACATGGAATCTCAAGCTTGAGCGAGGTGTGTTTGCCACAAGTTGGCGCAGAGGGAGAGAGCTTCCATAGTGGCCGAGGCTGTCTCGAGAAATGTCGCCGCCTTGGAGTTCATTGCGGGCCGTTTTCGTCGTGATGGCTGCTTGCTGATAACTGGCTCTCGGGGTGAAAGGCTTCGGTCTGCCTCTCCCGCTTTGCCTCAAGGTAGGATCCTCTCCATGTGGCTCTCCATTGCGCTGCAGAAGGCAAATCAGAAGCTCGAGACTCGACGGCAGGCGCAGGTGAAAGCGAGCTTCTTGCTACTAGGTACTTGCTGCTGCTTGCTTTGGGTTCGTGCTGTATGTCGGAAGAGCTGTGAAGCCTGAGCCAAGGAGAACAAGTTCGAGAAGCATTGGAACAAGGCAAGTCGGTCCAATGCACCCAGAAAGCGAGCCGCTCGACGACATCTTGGCTGGACGCATTGTACGTTGTAGCGACTTGTTCGTGGCCTTCGAGAGCTGTCCTCTTATTGGTTTCCAAAGCACCATCAGTGCTTTCTGAGAAACTTGCGATCTCGATATCCCAACTTCGTAATGTCCGCACCGGGGGGCCCCGCACGAAAGGCCAAACCAAGCAGTTAAGCCCGCTTATCTGGCTTGGGAACCAGAGGGCAGACAGCCTTGAGGCATGAAAAATCTTCTTATGTATGAATGTATACATTCTGCCTGCATACATACAGACATGCGTGCATACATACCCACATGCCCACATACTTACTACTTACATACTTACATGCCGACATACATTGTGTTAGATTGCATCACATTGCCTTACATTGCCTTGCACAACATTGCATCGCATTACACTACATCACAGTACATTAGGCTACATTACAATACATTGCTCATTGCACTACATTAAACTGCATTACACTACGGTAAGCTACACGGCACTACATTGCATCATGATGTAATGGATGAGTGTATGAATGTAAGGATATATATATATACATATGTATGTATGTATGTACGTATGTATGTACGTATGTATGTATTTTTGTGTGCATGTGTTTGTATGTATGTATGTATGTATGCATGCATGCATGCTTGCATCGTGTATGTATGTACATGAGCACTGTAAGCACTGTAGGTATGTGACTACGTAAGCATGTATGTATAGTGTATGTGGTATAAGTACGTCTGCTGTACGTATGTACGCATGTGCGTATGTACGTATGTATGCATGTATGTAGGTATGTAGGTAGAAATGTATGTAGGTATGTAGGTGTGTATGTGTGTGTATGTATGTATTGTGTGTATGCATATGAGGCCACCCCAAGAGCCACACCTGCAACGTGCTCTCCTATATCAGATGACAGGAACGATCGCTTTTTAGCGTTGTCTGAGTCTGTACACTGAGCAAAACTTCGATCTCCTGTTTTTCCGGTTCGTGATGTGTGGAAGGCACGTGAGGCTACAAACGGATTCCGTTTGAGTTCCGGGCTTGGTCCATGGTCATGACTGAATTCTGAATATTCAGCTTTTGCCTTTCATATCACGGGAAAGCGATCTCCTCTGTCTTTCCAGAGGGATCTACTCCAGCCTGTCTTCCTCTCCATGAGCGAACGGTACAGAGCTCATCCAAGAGTGGGTGCCCCAGCTCGACACAAGAACTTGGAAAGCTGTGTTCTTTCACTGAACCCCACCCGAAGCTATAGGAGCTCCTCAGCTCTCCGTCTATGTATTGGACATAAACAAGGCATCTCACTCATTTCTCTCCAAGGCTTTCCGTGTCTCAACTGTAAAGGGAAGCAAGGGACCTTTTTTCCACGACTTTGGCAACAAGAGAGGCCTTATGTCTACTCTCTCTTTCTCCATAAGTAAGCACTAGAAAAACGATTCTTCGTTAGCAAGAAACGTAGGACGTTTTGTTTTACTTTTCCTGAACAAGAAGTATTGTAGGTAAATCAGTAGTAAGAGGGCTTCTCAAACTGTCGAATTTCAACAAGCAAAGGAGGCACCCGCGCTTGTGTCGTTGAAACACCGGAGCTGTTCTGCATCTAATGAAAGCTCACAGAACTCGTTTTTGACGGCAGAAATGAACTAAGAGCCGCTTCATCTAAGAAGACACAAGATTGTGAGATCTAGTCTGTCATGTATGCAAACATGAAGACTTCCCCAAACTAGTCTGACGTAGTTTTGTGCGTGTGGATGCAGATTTGGCTATTTTTCAGCCCTGTCAATGTTTGCATGTGTCAGTTTTCGACATGCCGCCAGACGAAAAAGTATCCAACATCTTCAACAACTACTCGTAAGATGCTCCCGAAACGACCACATTTGGCATGAACCAGCAGTGCTGATGTCGCCTCGGATCATGTTCGGGCGCCTGCCAAGACCCACTCCTTAAGCTGGAAGGAGATGGAGGAGAGTGTGTTGATCACGGGGACGAGCGCAACAAGAAATCGATGGTGCGAGACGTATGTGCACATATACAGCTATCTATCAAACAATCTATCTGTGTATATATATATATGTTATATTTCGTTTTATTATGTTATATTATATTTATGTATATGTACATACATACATGCATGCATGCATACATACACGCATGATGTAACACGTGCATTGCACCGTAAGCTTGTCTGGAAGACAAGCATCTTGCTTGGTTTTTACAGCTAAGGTGCGGGCGCAGGAGACTGAGAGCGCCAACATGGACCGCGTGGTTCCCATTGCAGCCTTGTGCGTCCAATGTGGAAGCAGGTGCACGACTGTTTCTATTCGTGTTACTACCTCCACCCTTGCTGGCTCGCTCATATCCACCTAGCACCACCCTTCAACTTGACTTGGTTTTGTGTGAAAGAGAGATGTGTCGGGGTCACAGCGCGAGATTTGAGCCGTTGTCGGTGTCATCGGAATGTTATGGTAAAAGATGGAGGAGTGTGTAGAAGACTTGCAGTAGATAAGATGAGCTTCATCAACATGCGAACGTACATAGCATTGGAGTAGCATAAGATAAGTAGCAAGGTATTGTGGTAGTTGTAGGCACCGTAACAGCTAAAGCATGCCTTATAGTGAAAGGTATGCGCGTACTGGAATGTAACAAAACACTAAGTTTCCTAGGATGTGGCTTACGAGTGAGCAGCCCTTCGCATATATAGGTGTATATATACATGTATATATATATATATACACACATACATTTAGGTGTATATATACATGTGTATATATATATATATGATCTCGGTTCTTGGTTCGTTCGCCGAGCCCCGATCCCCCCAATCGTATCCCCCCCGCCCCCTCTGACGCCTGGGTCCAAACCTGCCGAAACCCTGTGACTGTGCGCACTTCTCTCACATGGCGACTCCAAAGCTGTCAACTGTCACGAGGATCTCGTCCCAAACACACCCGATCCTCCTGACACTGGACACTTTCAATCCACGACTCCGACATGAGGGTATTAACGTGCAACTGTCACGAGGATGGAGTTCCTGACAGGCCCGGTTCCTGTGACAGTCGACCGAAAAAGGAGCAGTATGATGATGACGATGATGATGATGATGGTCATGATCATGATCATGACACCAACCCCCCGAAGCAGACGTATACCCCGAACGACACCACACCGCAGTCGAACCACACCACACCACACGGCGGACGAGGGGAACCAACCATGGGAGCGGGTGATGGGGGAGCCCTGCCGCACCGGGATCAAATATGAGTATGTACATAACTTAGCATCTGCACATTGGCATCTGGCATGTATGCATGTATGTGCAATGTATACACACGCACACGTTTGTGTCTGCAGGTGCCCTTGCAGTCATGCATGAACGCACGAATGTACGTATCTATTTATGTATGTCATTATGCAGGTGTGCATGCATGTATGTATGTACGTACATATGCATGCATGCACGGTTGCATGCTTGCTTGCATGCCTGCCTGTATTTCTGTGTGTATGTCCTGCTTGCTGTCTGCTCGGCTGGCTGTCTGTTTGCCTGCCTGTGCGCATGTACACATGCATACGCATGTATGCATGCACGCATGTACGCATGTACCCATGTACGCATGTGCGCATGTACGTATGTACGTATGTAAGCATGTAGGCATGTAGGCATGTAGGCATGCCTGCATGTAGGCATGCATGCATGCATGCATGCATGCATACATGCATACATGCATGGATAGATGCTGATTTTGCTGCTGGTAGTTGAGTAAGTAGTGCCGTACCATGGTATGTACCTCCGTCGCGTTGAGCCACATCGGATCCCATTAGTGCTTGCCAGCGGTGTAATGGTGGAGGTGCATCTTGGTCTCCATGGGGTTCTACGTTCCTGCGCCTGAGCAGCAAGCGTCTGTAAAGTCCTACAGAGCGAGTGGAATAGCGAGGCCAGCAGAACGGCCTTTGCGGAGATCAAGTACCCGGGCGTCAAGGTCAAGTGTCTTGGCTCGAGAGGCCATGCATGCCAAGCTAGTCACACAAGGGGTGATCAAAGAAGAAAACCAACAACAAGAAGTTGGCCAGAGCGGCTCATGCCCAAGGGCGTGCAAAAGGAAGCTCAGATTTTCGCATGCTCGCATACAGTCAATCTCGCAATCGGACGGCAACTGGCAGCAAGTGTGCATCACTGTACAAGAACCCGGGTATTGATGATCCTAGTCATGGTGATGCTGCCCGCTGTTCTTCCATTCCGCAGGCATGGGGAGTCACCCTACGATGCTGCTGCGAGGCTTTGCAAGAGCAGGAGCGTCCGCCCGGTTAGCAGGAATAGGCTCTGGTCTTCACGGCCCTTGCACCCTGCATGATATATAGGTGCACGGCGCGTGATGCACGGAGCAGCAGAACACACGGCCATATGCCGGCGATAGGAAGTCACAGGTTGCATGCTGACATGTGTGCAGTCCTTGCTTCCTTGCGTCAGAGGCTCACGCCGCTCTCAGACTTCATCCAGGTGGAAGCAACATCTTTCGAGGCGAAGGAAGAGGAGGCCTCAGCAGTGACCCTGACCAAATGATGTGTCCAGCATTCCAAGATCGAAGGACATCTCAAAGCGTACCGGGCTGCCGTCCCGGTATTTGAGAACCATCTTCCGTGGGCACATGAGCCCTCTTGTCCCTTGGTCGAAGAATCGGCTTTCATTGGGCTGAACTCCGCAAGCAAGCAGCATCTATTGCAGAGAGCATCAAGGTACCCTGGGGCGACTACATGCAGTTCATTCCCAGCCGATCCTCGAGCACGATGAGGCTTACATCCAAGCACAGCAGTCTGGCACGCCGTTTCCTTCGAGCTCACCCCTTGTCCCTGGGCGAATACTGAAAGCGTGAGCATCGCCAGCACAGTCGATGGCAAGCCAGAGGATGACACCCGAGGTCGCCGGCCCTTTGTCCAGACCTCTTTGCGTTGAAGCAGGAGCCGCTGTGAGCCGAGCGCATCTCCTGAAGAGGGTCTTCGTGGATTTCACAGGACCTCGAGAGCCCGGAGATCATGCTTTACGCCTGGACGCTGGCTCGCATTCAGAATGCAGCATGTTTCAAGAAGAAAGGCAGAACTCCTCGTGATGGAATGTCGCAGAAGGGGTGGAGCTTCTGCTTTGAAGCAGGTCTGCTCGATGCCTAGTAACTCCAACTGCATGGTTCTCGCCTCGCTGTGTTGTTAAAAGAGTCCTGGCTTCAGATTACACAGGGAATTGACACTGTAAGGACTGTATCAAACTAACCAGTGTCCTTCTTCTCTCCGCCCAGGATGCCTGCGTGGGAGTTTGAGTACCTGCGATACACGGCGCAGGGTGAGGCTTTAGTGGACTACTGGGTCCAACATGGTCTCCTTGGCTGCGCTTAAAGTGCGGGTGCTCTTCATGTCATGGTACCACCGACACCCTCAGATGCCTTGTCAAAGAAGTAAACCGACGACAGAGCTCATTGTTTTGACCTGAGCAGCCAGATGCTGCCTTTTCAAGGTGACTACTCTGTGCTGCACACAGACGGAAGTGCCCAGCGCTGCTTTACGCCAGTTGCTTGTCTATTGAGGAAGTCTTTATGTGTAAGCGATCACCAGGCCACGAGGACGAGGGCAAAGACGAACGTTGTAGCGTAAGCGATTCGCTGGAACTGCATTTCCATCGGGAAAACTGGTGTGTTGTATGAGAGCACCGCACATTGCAGGAGTAGGTTCGTCGCCTCCAAGTGTTCTTGCAATTGAGAGGCGAGCGGGCGCCTGATTCTATCACAGGACTCAACCAACAAAGTCGCAGGTTTGGTAGGGCAGTCGAAATAAAGCAAACGCTTGAAGTAGAGTTTATGTTAGGGCTTGTCGAGTGTAAAAAGGAATTTAGGGCTCCTTAGGAAAAGGTGAGCGGATATCTTGTTTATTCTTGTTTGTTATTACGAGGAGACCAGCAATGTATGCCTTGCTTCACCTGAAGTAAGTTCGACAAGCCAAACTATTCAAGAGGTAGCCAGATACATCCCTGCTGCGGTCTGATAGCTACAGCAACAACGCTTTTGTGAAAGTCAGCACCACCGCCACACTACCACATACTGAGGTTACTGCGCGGCCGAGGGCCGTGAAGCCGACTGCGACGACCAGGCGGAGGGAGGTTAAGAATTTATTGGGTTCACCGTTCGCTGAGGCGGGGCAGGATAGTGCCTAGATCGTGCCGATTCGCTGGGCTAATGCTCCTGATTTGCTCCTCTGCTGGACCACGTAACACTTGCAGCTGACAAGATAGAAGAGCATCCATTCCGGGAAGACTGAGGAGGGGTCAAGGACACATGATGATGCATGAATGTTGTCTAGCCTGCCTTGTCTGGTAGCACGCAGCAAAGCGATGCCACACAGTGCTTTATTGATATGGTCGGCCACGATGCCATCAAGTACTGCCGAGTACATAATGGCCGATAATGTCGCCACCGATATAACACTCCATGTTCACACATTATGTCATTACGTATGATGCAACCGGAGGCAGTGTTAAGCGGAGCGCATGTCGCAACTTAACTTGTACTCGAGGTGACTCGAAGAGAACTTGTAAACGTCTTGCTTTGCAGCCATCCACAAGCACGTGATCTTGGCCGAGTGCTAAAAGCACTGTATAAGACCCCTGGGCTGTTTATCTTCCAAGGCCCAACGAGGAAAACCACAGCCAAGCTCATAGACCCTAAAGCCCGAAACCTGAACTCAGTGAGCCAGGAGCATTTTGTCGGGTCAGCGACTCAGCCAGCTCGCCAAGACCCTCACTTCGCGCAGGGACCGCTGGATGCTGGTGCTTGCACAGATCTTCATGCGGCATGCGGTATGTCGGTTTGATCTATGGCGGCAGGTGTGCAGGCGATACGGGAGTTCCGCTGTTGGAGAGGTTTTGAATTTGTTGCTAATGCTGGGCAGCGGGAAATCAATGCAGAAAGCTTCGTCACAGGAGAACACGACGCGGACGTACAATCGCGTGTCGGTTCTGAATCCGGAGCAGCACTGATGCTTCGCTATTTCCTGGCTATTTCTCGTTTTCCCTTTCCCCTCAGACGCCTCACCGAAACCTGCCTGGAACTAGAGCTGGGGCGCCCAATCCTCAGAATCAGACCCGGAGCAAGACCTGTGATGCAGTGGCCGAGACACGGATATGGAGAATTACAACAGTACTCAACTCGTAGGATTAGGTAGTGGCGGCATCAAGCCGCATGCGTTAACGCATGGCGCATGCAGCAACATTGGGAATCCTCCGTTCCAAACGACGGAATCGACGGCGGTCGACTTGGCTAGCCGGATAGTCGTGCATACAACATCGTGGGATGTAGATTGAACTGGCATGACGCGTTGGAACCCTGATGTGCAGCCTGTGCAACCGTGGAATGAGGGACCAAAGCGCCCCGGAAGAAAGTAACGCTCTGCTTCTTTGCCCCGATGGGCTTGACAGGGCAAGCTTTGGTTTTGTCATGGAGCCCCGAACGGGGCTTCCGTGACTCTTGAGGATAGCTGCAGGCAGCTGCGAGAGAGAACTAGCAAAAAGCGCGACGTGCCCACGAGGAGCCCATCTGCCGGCTCGTGAAACTGCACCTTTCTGACTATTGTCGCGATGAGTTGCCGCAGCGGATCGTGTTTTTTCCGCCTCTCGAGGCCAGCGCTCCTGGTCCTCTACGAGGAGCGGCAAGCTGAAGCTGAAAGCAATCTGTTCTCCGCACCCCCACAAGCGAAGCGATCATCACGTGTCAGGGTTACTTCGGAGCGATGGGGCGGTTGCCTCAGCAGAGCCTCTGACAAACGGCCAACAGGCAGAGCTAGCTGGGCCATTGACTCTACTGAATGTACTGATGACTGAGGCAGTCCCCAGCAACACAGCACTTTAAACTCTAAAAGGTGCCTGTCGAAAAAGGGCAGAACACACACAGTTCTATTGCTCTCGGCAAAGTTGCTACAGAAAGACCGTCTCATGGTGATAATTACCAAGAAGAAACAGATGCAAGACATTCCAACACTTGAGGCGGCAAGCAGTGGCAACAGGAGGAACGAAAGGCGGGCTGCAGATTCTCCTCTTGACAGTCTGACAGTGGCAACAAGAAAATCACAGTAAGAACAACAGCAATCGTAGTGCCCTGGTGGTTGTAGGCATACACGACGACGACGACGAACATCCATGACTTTTACTGGATTAAAAGTAACCGTCGTCTTGTGCTAGTAGTACTGGTAGTACCAGTAGTAGCAGTAGCAACTACTGGTACTATTAGGACTACTAGCACAAGACGACGGTTACGCTACGACTTTTGATGCGACTGCGACATCGACTTGCTGTCGTTCGACGTCGGCTGCGACGACGAAGTCGACGACGACCATGACCATGCACGGCCACGACCACGGGCACATCTACGGCGACGACACCTCCGACGACTTTGACCACGACGACCGCGAAACGACGACTGCCACGAAAACGAATCAACGTGACAACAGCAGGAGCGGCAGTCTTTGGTGTTGTCGTCTGATAATGGCATAATGTTCTTGAAGCACAACAGTGGTGATAAGGGTTAAACACGGTTGCAGACGTGCGCACTTGCCTTGGGAGGCCGCACTCAGAAGGATGCAAGGGCTTCCCTGAAGCAGTCTTCATTGGCAATGGGCCCAGACGTCGGGCGGTAGTAAGAGGAAGAGTGTCATCGATGGATGCGCTTGATTTATTATTCGATGCCTGGTTGTGTCTTCAAGCTTGTCGGTGTGCTTGTGCCACCGCCTTGCGGCTGCGAGTCAGCTCATAGTTTGCGAGGCAGTCTGCAGCACCCGAGGCTTTAATCTGACCTTCGGCCCTGTGAGCAGCCTGCATCAGGACAGACTCCGCAGAATGAGACATGCTTCCCTAGCTGAGAGAGAATCAAAGACTGAACCCAGCCGCCCTGACAGCCCAAAAGACATTGGTCAAAGTAAGTCATCTCAACACATTTCACAGTTTTGGGCTTCTGAGCCTCCATGAGCGCCCTCCGGCCATGCTGCTGCGCACTTGCAGCGGTGGCTCTGGGCCAACGTCGCGAACCGGCGCGCTGAAGAGTCCTGCGATTTGTACGACAGAGAACCGATTCTGCAGAACCCTTTGCACTTTTGCACTGGGAACCTCAGTGTCCTTGTTTACTAAAGTAAGTTTGTGCAAGCATGTGTACTGCAAGAGACCATCTGGGCTCCGCAAGAGACTCGGATGATTTGAACAGTCACATTGCAGTGGCCGAAGGTCCGGCGAGTTTGCTGTTTGTCTGGAGCAGTGGCTTTGATTTCGTATCCCCTTCCCTTGAGACCAGTAGCCGGCAGGCGACCAAGTGCTCTGCCCCCTCCGAGACGCCTTGCTCGAGATATGTGGAAGCGAAGCCGCTTGCCGTGAAGGCTACGGGGACAGCGTGTAAGGCGCAAGGCCTCCCACGGCTCGGAAGCTCTCAGCCATGAACTTGAGCTCAGGTTCATGGGACTGCACAAGAAGGGCTTCGTAAGACAAGGAGACTGGACACTTGAGCTGCATTCAGGGTAAGGGCTGTTTGTCTTCCCTGAAACTGCTGGCATGCCATTGCGCCTTAATGTAAAGTACGCACTGAGGCATCCTGTTACGCTGTGGCCGCCGCTGAGCTTTAGCAACGTTTGGCAGACCGGCCGTTACTTTGCCAACTTGGTGCGGCCATCTGCACCTTGACGAAACTAAATCTGCACATTGTCTGAAGTATTCCTCGAGCATCCTCGAGCCATGGATGCTGTTGCAGTGCCTCGTTTTCTTGCTGGGGAGTCTTGCAATGAGACCCTCTAGATTTGCAACACATGTTGGGTCTGGATTGCCCAAATAACATTCTGACTCAGCTCTTCACGGAGTCCTCGTTGGTTTCGCTGCGTGCATTGGCATGCATCGACGCTCCTTCACTTAAACGAAGCCTCGGTAAGTGTTACGTAGAGCTTCAGGATCTTGCCTTAGCCTGGCTCGAGGTAGCGGTCAAGGTGTTCAATGCCAGGGAGCAGGAAGCTGTCGAGGGACTGTCGCCACTTTGCCTAAACAGATATTTCGGTTATTCTCCGTTTTTGTGGAGCTGGTCGAGTGTAGCTCTGATGGGTTCGCTAGTGTTGGTGTTTGCGCACCAGTCTGAGCATTACAATCCGGACAAAGGAAGCGAGAGTTCTTCGAGAAGTACGGCTTCGTGCTCTTGCGGCGACCTACAAAGATGCAGGTGGATTGTGGAAGTTGGCTTTCATGTTCAGAATGCTGAATCCTCTAGTATGCCTGTGTTGCGCATGAGTGGCGGGTAAGCTGAGTGGGGCTCGGCAGAAGCAGGCGAGGTAAGATGATGAGCTATGGGAGCCTGTTTGAGGCCGAGGATTGGGCCAACTGTGCACCGAAAACGCTGGACCTCTCCAACTTCACAGGTCGAGCAGGGGTCGAGTCGGTGGCATAAACGGGCCGCAAGGGTGCCACCTTCAGCCAGTTTCGGCGCATTGCTTGTGATGTGCAGCAGTTTTGGTCCTATTCACACGATCAGCTCTGCAGGCATGGGGATGCCAAAGATTGAGACTGCCATCTCACGCATCTACGCCAAGGAGGTGGAGGAGATGGTCAGGCGTGCTTACTCCAGTATGCTCTGTTGTCAGGAGTGTGTTTGTGCAGGGAGCTGATGCCGGCCGCCACCTTTGTGGAGCTGGTGCCGCGACGAGATAGTCGTAGTCCAGTTCTCTCTCAAGAACGCTTTCAACAACTGTCATGTCAGTGTATATATTGGTTGTTCTGCAAACGTTGCCGGTGCAGATGTGTTGTTCCGAGGATCCGCTCTGTGCGCGGCGCGGCCCGGGTACAAAGAATCCGACGTATTCCTTCGCTGTGCATCAGGCGCGGGATGGCACGGGATAGCGCAGGCGTGTGTAGTTATCTTGTATTCACGAGTGAGAAGAAGAGCACGCATCAGCGGAGTGTGCTCTTTTACGAGGATTATGGCTATACAGCCGACGACTGGCCGTTGGCAGACAACGGCTTCAAAGCTCGCTTTGACGAGCCGAATGTCACGGGTGCCTTGCCTTTGCGGTTCGGATGCTGAGCGTGGATTCGAAGACTGACATCGCTCATGGTGAAGGTTTCATGGCCGTGAACTTCTGGCGGCCTGTGCTCCCGATGAAAGGCGCCGCGCTCGTGCAGCGCAGTTCGCAGAATTCGCAGGTTGCAGGCGGTCCGTAAAGCCCTGCATTCCTACATGAAGAGGCCCGGTCAAGAAAGCGCCGCTGGCGGTCTGCGATCCCAGAAGTGTGAAGATGGAGGCCTCGGGACGCTGTCGCCAATGCCTTCCATGAGCCGTGCGACTTGCGAAGGACACGGTGCCCATCAACATCCGCTGGGACGAGCTGGGGTACGTGAAGATGCTGGCTCTGGCTCATGATAGCGACCAGCGCTGGTACTACTATCCGGACTCCAAATCCGGCGTTTGCGTGTCCGTCATGCCACGTGTGCCTGTCGGGACTTGCACGGCCCAGATCAGGACATGACTGTGGACGAGGTCCTCGTCTTCAAGTCCTTCCAGTACTTCAAGAGCAGCACGGCAGATTCAGAGAGAGGAGTGTGGGGTGACTAGACTAGACGATTTTGCTTCGGGTTGACGACGGCCCGAGGCCAGGAGGGCCGGCCGGAGCTGAAGACCTGCTTCCACACCGCCTTCGAGGATCCCACGGTGCCCCGCCGCGCGGTGCTGCGCGCTTCGTGCTTGCACCGCTCTTGCTCAGGCACCGCCCGATGCCGAAGCACGGCAGAGCGCAGAGTACCGGGTGCGGGTCTGGCCGGGCGTCCCAAAGCGTCGTCAAGCGTGCGATGCTTCCTTGCAGCGTCAGCCTTTTTTTGGCACCTCGCCCTGAGGTTCTGACGGTTTAGCGAGCGACGCTGCGAAGCGCAGGAGTCGTGCAAAGAAAATCCAAACAAGAGCCCACCCAAAGCCTCCGGATGTGCGAGCAGGAGACGGAAGAGAGCCATGTCCGACCAATCGCATGTTCTCGTGTCGTCGCCGTTTTGTCGACAGGTGATGTCAGCCCGCTTGATAGGGCTGATACCCCGTCAGGAAAGTTGAATTTGAGAATCCCGTCCACCATGCTAACATCCACCATGATATAGAAGGAGTGAATAACAGTTTTGAGATTTAGCATGCGGTGTCTGCTCTGAGCCGGTGTGTTCCTTTCTGAGAACACTCGAAAGGTGGACGGGAAGTAGCGAATTTATTTATTCTTTTTGCCCGATCGTCTTCTATCACACCTCAACGCAACAGCGGGCTGCCTAGCTGTGCCTGAGAGCGCTACCTCTGCAGAAGTCATCACAAAGCTTTTGGAGCTTCAGACTTGTCCAGCCGGTGCTCACATGCAGCCTGGCACAAGGTCCACACATGGCGCTGGCTTCCGCTCTGACGGAGAAGAGCCTGGCCAAGTTTCGTCTGCATCTCAGCCTGGCACGCAGCTCACAAGTCAAGAGCCTTCAACTGGAAGCCGGAGCCTTGCTAGCTGAGCTCCATTGCCACGCATCGCTGGATGAGGGGTGCTTTTAAACTCAAGCTGGCAATGACGGGCAATCTCTCGCAGAGCATTGCGGAATTAGCGTGTAGTCTCTTAGATGACCAGAAGATGTTTGTTGAAATCAAAGATAGGCTTATCGCTTTCATGCTTTTGTCATGCTTGACCAAGGCACGAAACCCTGCGAGAGGCTCCTCACGAAGAACGAGTGTAGCTTTGGAGACCGCTGTCAGTACGCGCACTCTGCAACTGGGCAGGAATTTGGAATCGTGTTTTCTGCGTTATCGAAGCAGCTGATGTGCTTTGAAGAGGTAGCGAAACCCGTCTCGCTTGCCAGTATGGGCCGCAGTGCAATCCAAAGAACCACCTCCCATCGAGGGCTGTACGACGGATTCCAGGAGTGCACACATCAATACGAAAAACCACATCTTAAGACTTAAGAGGCTCCTTCGGTACAGTGCTTGAAATTTCCAGAGCCGAAGGTGCCGCGGCGCAACCCGAAAAACGCCGGACACACAGATCAGCTGGCGAGAGGAGCAGGAGAGGGAACGGAACAGATTTCGTGGCCGCGGGCGCGAGGTCTCCTACTCGCCGGAAATGTGTTCTTCACCTGCGACATGCCACCTCGGAGACGCATGTCCAAAGGCCACAAGCAATGAGCAAAATGCCATGCCCTGTGGTCCTGTACAGTATTGGCTATGTGGCTCTGTTTCGTTCTCCATTCCCCAAGTGCTTCCGGACAAGAAGTTCGATTGACAATACCAACGATTAGCAATTGTGCTCAATGACTCCGGCTAGACTTTGCCAAGCTGCGCAGACGCAAGACACTTGCCCTAGACGGGCAAGCAATCCTTTCGAACTCAGCACAGCGCCCTGGCACCAGGCACACACTGTGGAGGAGCAGCGGGACTTTCGAATGGCTCTTGGAGTTGTGTTCGGGGGCATAGCTGCCATGCGATCCATGTCAGATATGGGTTTCTTCGATTCAGAACGAGAGTTGAGAGCATGAGCCTTGCACAGGAGTGCCTGTATCATCCCACCATGTACCGCACGCGACTGTGCCCGGAGAAGTAGCTCGACCGAGTTGGCCAGAGACGCAGATGGAGATGCCACACAGTGCTTGTAAACAGGGCGCACGACTCGTCTCGAGTTGGGGCTCTGCCTCTCGCAAGATCTTGCAATCATGCTTTGTCTTGTCCCTCCAAGAGTCGCTGAGGACAAGGCTCACTGTTTTGTTTTGGCTGAGGAAGCAGTGCACCGTGTTCTACTGCCCCCACGCTCATGCCGAAGAAGAGCTTCGTTGTGATGCTTGTCTGCAAGCTTGAGGCCCCGGAAACCCTAAATTTGACCCTCACCCATGGCGGGATTCAAGGACTTCGCTCCTCCCGCTCTGGCCCTCCCGGCGGTACCGACGAGATCTTCTGGGCCCTTGTCTGGGCCCTTGGAGCCGGGCATGGTGAGATGCCAGGACCCGCAGACTACGGGAGCACCCGGCATGGCTCGCCCTTCTCTTCTCTCCAGGACCCGCCGAGGTGGTGGCCGGCTGGGGACCAGAAAGACCTGCATGTCCGAAACTCCGGTGAGGCCTGCGCACTCACAGAAAAACTCACATACTCCAGCGGCCGAGCCTTTCAGGTGCCACCGTTGCAGTCCTACGGATTCGAGCTTTGCGGTGGCCTGGTGCGGCCGGCAAAGTACATGCCTGACGCAGGTCCGGTGTAGTCTGAGTCTGTTCTTTTTGGCAGTTGCCCATCATGTTCTGCTGACCGGAGGACTGGAGGCGCAGCCCTGCTTTGCCAAACTACTTTCGACGTCCAGGACTGTTCAGCATGCCTACGTAGAGCCGAGAGCAGCTTAGATTCCATGTCTGCTTTCCTGGCATAGTGCTCTCTCAGTTGTCTTCTCGTGCTGTGGCGGTTCAGGAGCGAAAGCCAGCTGGCAAATCGCGTGGTCAAAGATCTGAAGTGCCTTTGAGCTTGCAAAGCATCGCAAAACGCAGCGCGAACTCGAGGGCTTGGATCCCACCGTGTGTCGTATGTCTCTCTTTGTCTTTTTGGAGTGTCGTTGAATGTCTCTCGAACGCTGCCGGTTTGACCCACGCAATTAAACTTTCCGGTCACCGGCGAGGGCTTGACTCGCGAATCCATCTGTGACCTGCATTACAAAGATTGTCAGCAGAATCGTTTAGTGCAGTTCGGCGCGCATTCGGTATCAGAATGCGGTCGCGGGATCCATGCGCTTGGATTTCCTGACAAGACAACATCGTAGGTGATGTAAAGATATGATACCGTGTCCGCACCCTTATCAGATACCGCTGCAGGCACCTTAAGTTTGTTGTGACGCTTTGCCTCACATTCTGTGATGGGCACCAACGCTGTAAACATGCAGTTCTCATTCCTCTTCTTCTAGTTCTCATATTACTATACTCATATTGTATGGGATGACGATCGCGATGCGTATGCTCCGACACATTTCCTGAGGCGCTGGCTGTCCAAAACGCCACTTCCGGCGCCGTTCTTCCTGCGCCGCACTGTCGTGCGGGTCCTAGGTGCGACAAATCCACCGGTTCCAGAGATTACACAATGTGGTAGTTACCCAGGGGCAGTGTGCCAGTTGTGGGTTTGTCCGCGTACCAAGGGTCATCAGTTTTCGGTGATAGGAGCCCGCAGTACGCATGATATGTATGTTGAGAATGCTCGAGTGCGCTGCAAGAGATGTAGTATCAGCCAGGCTGTGCATAGCTTTGCACACCTGTGCAGATTTGCACGGCCATGGCGAGGTTTTCGTCGCTAGCTAGTTGTTGTGGCGATGCCATGTCTATCATGTCAAAGAAATTACACAATGCCAGTGTACTCTTGCGACACGTGGTCTCTACCCAACCCAGGCCACCACAGCCTTGGCAGTGCCTTCGCAGTTCCGAGTCTTGGGAAAGACCTTGGAGTCCCTGCCAAATGGAGCCTTGGCACCAGACAGAGTCGTGTGGCATCGCGTGGCCCCGCTATGCCCCGCTCCTTAAGTCTAAAGTCTAAGGAGTGCTGCAGGAGGCACACAGGTGCTGGGCTGTGACGCAGCTGGCCGCCAAATGGATCAGACAGTGCCTGGTCTCAGAGTCCCAGATCTGACCGGCGGCGAGGCACAGTTCGGTGGCCTTCAGAATGCGTCGTAAGTAAGGCTGGTCACCGGCTTGGAGGCGCTCCATGAACTTGACATTGCGCGGCTGGGACTGTCCACGAGGCTTCGCATTCAGATTCGAGGCACTGAGATGCAGTCTCCGTACCGTTTACAAGCAAGTCTGCCATTCTGTAGCCTTTCTGAGGCACAGCTGCATCGGTCCAAGCACGGTTCTGGTTGGGCCCGGTGTTGGTGGATTGGACATTCGGATGGGCGACTTTCTGGGCAAGGCACGGCGGATGCCCGGGTAGGATCGAGTAACCAGTTTGCAAAGTTTCGCAGCAAGTTGATTGTTGAAAGATGCAGACGGCTTAGATTATCATAATCACGAGCCACCTGTGCATCGTTGTTGATGGGCTGTATGCTATGTATGCTCTCGATACCTGAGTCACAAGAGACCGTCAGCTGGGAGTCACGGGCACGTTCGTCTCGAACTGGCACGGCTGGATATCATGAGGGTGTCGCATGCGAATGCAGCACGCCAGGTTACAAAGTTGTTTGGCCGTGGCCGCATCGTTCACCTTCAGCTCTCATCATCGCGATTGCAGGGTAACCATCACCTGTACCATAATGTCAAAGCCATCAGCCTTGCAGGCAGGTCGCTCCTTCTGCTGTAAAGTTGACAGTCGAGTCGAGCAGAGAAGGAGCATGTTGCGAACAATCCGAATCCTTGTCTTTGTACTTGCTGCCAAGCCTGCTTCACTGTAGCAGTGTAGCAGGATTGGGAAGTCATGCATGTGGCACAGCTGTCCAGGTGACAACTTTGCGGTGCTTGGAGTCGCTTGGACTCGATTCAACAACATAAGGAACATGCTGAAAGTTGCAATCCTTTGGAATACAATATGCACATACACGACCACATGTTGTATGTTAGCTCATGAGTATCTGTGTCAGGAATGGTTGCAGCTCTCTTGATGAGTCCTGGGCGATGTGGTACCCCGCAGAGGTCCACCTGCACGTCTCGACACTTGGAAGTGCATAGGACAGTGGGAACTTCGGGACCTACAGCCTGTCTTTGAAACGTGCCTTTGCAAGGACAGCGGTGCCGGCAGGAGCAACGCACTTCAGCTCAAAAACGGCCTCCCCAGCCGGGGGCCTGAAGACTTCTTCCGACTCTGTACTGGTAAGCAAGCCCGATTTTAAGAGGCTGTACCGGTACCTGTCTTTGAGGATCTCATGAGGGTGGACTCTTGGCAGCTGGGTGTGCTGATCTTCTTCTTTCTGACCGGTGCTCATCCCTTCGGGGATGTCGATTGTCCTGGAAATGCTCCTCGATTGCATGAGCCAGGTTACTGCGGGTGTGATGCAACGTGAAGTGCTCTGAAGTTCGATGATATGCAGTGCTAATGTCAAACGTGGAGATCACAGGTTTGTTCGAACATCCGAGCGGGCAACGTCGCAAATCGGAAGAAACTCGAGGAACTTCCCTTGTTCGCATCTTGGTTGCAGTATTCTTGATTCTAGGCTCAGCTCAGTCAGAAGTACCGCTCCTTCCACCTGTCCGCACCCACACCCACACCCACAGACTTACCCCGGAAGATGCGACAAGCTCGAAGGCTGAACAGTGCAGGTTGAGCCAACACCGAGAGTCGCCATGAACCACCGCCACCACCATGACGCTGCTGCTGCACGATGAGCAGGGGGAGGAGGTCGACGACGACGACAACTTCTGCCTCTGTGCTGCCACTGCCGCTACCTCTCGCAGCACCGCTGTTTGCGCCCACACCATTCCAACATTCCACATCCGCCACCAGCACCACCCCCGCCGCCGCCACCACCACCACCACCACCACCACCTCCTTCGCCACGATCAGCGATCCCGCTGTCCAAGATGAGGATGTTTTTGAAGGTTACTTTGCAGGCCACTTCTTCACAACTCGCACCTCGAAGAACAACTAATTCCACTTATTCTGGGCTTTACTGCGAAATTAGTCTGTGAATCTGTAGTCTCACTGGCACAGTTGGAGCTCGTGGACCGCCTCATCGTTTCCGACCCTCACAGACGTCTCAAGGCCGACTCTTGAGAGAGCTGAGCCGAGCTCGGCGCCTCCGCCGTTTGCCAAGGTCTCGCAGGTTTCGTGTCACCCCGTCTTCTGGGACACATACGAGGCAGGGCTCCTCGCTATGCGCCGTTTCGTCCTTCACACTGTCACAGGGCTTGGAGTTTGCCAAGCCGCTGCTGTCGGATGCCCGACGCACGCGTGAACAAGCTCCTTGGCAAAGACTGCATGGAATCCGCCTTGGATATGACAGCGCAGCCACTCGCAAGTTGTCAATCATGGTCATATATCCGGGCACGAAAGATACGAGCCGAATCGTTGCCTGCATTCGCTTCTTCCAGTTTCCAGGTGTCATTGTATTTTCAGAGGCAGTGCCAGGCACGAGTTTAAGCAGGAACCCGTGACGTCGCCCAAGCCGTAAGAGCACTTTCGCTCATCCTGGTGACATAGAAGACAACTGTGAATCCTACTTAACTTGTGAGTGCTGCATGCCATGACCGTGATATGTATAGCTGATTTACCGCTGCCATAGGGCCCTTGAGTCAACAGAATAGCAACGCAGTTTCGGGGAAAANAATCCTACTTAACTTGTGAGTGCTGCATGCCATGACCGTGATATGTATAGCTGATTTACCGCTGCCATAGGGCCCTTGAGTCAACAGAATAGCAACGCAGTTTCGGGGAAAAGTCCGACTAAATTCAAATTGGTAGCGGAGCAGGTACCCCGGGCGGACCTGCCCGCGGGACTTAGTACCCAGGTAGCCTGTGCGGGCCCGGGCGAGCCCTACCTCGACCCACTGCGCAATTCCGTCTAACTGAATCCCCTACATTTCCGATGTCCGTCGCGCGACTACGTTACGCCCGTTCTTCCTACTCTGGTACTCCTCTGGAGACAGACCAGGAGTGGCAGCTATCTGTACGGCCATAGCCGCGCTGAGGAGGCGAGTCCTACAAGGGCCGCCACCGCACCTGTACCCTCTGAGGACAGGCCCGATATGGAAGCAACCCCCATGCCTGCAGATGGCAGCAGTTCTCCTGCAAGAGTCAGACGACTCGGGTTCGGTTAAGAGCGTCGCCTCAGCCTTGCCGATGGATGAGAGAACGTCCTACGCCGTCAAGGCGAGGACGGAGATGGTCCATAGAGTGTTGGAAGGACTTCGCGATGAAGCCTTCGAGCTCGCGAGAGATATCGGTATCGAATCTCTCACCGAACCCGGTGGCCTAAGAGCTTTCATTACCCAGATGCGGAACGTAGTCTTTCCCCGCGCCGCGGAAGAAGCCCGNGACGCATACCCCCAGGAGGACGAGGATGCCGAGGACTACGACGACACTTCGTACCCCGCCTTCGGGGACGAGGCCGCCGAGTACGAAGCACATTCCTACCCTGCCGGGGAGGAGGATGACGAGCCGAGCTACGAGGATTTCGAGCTCGATGAAGAAGAGGCCACGGCCCTTAACTGCCTCGAGGATCTCGATCCCGAGGAAGCAGAGAGTGGNGAGGATGACGAGCCGAGCTACGAGGATTTCGAGCTCGATGAAGAAGAGGCCACGGCCCTTAACTGCCTCGAGGATCTCGATCCCGAGGAAGCAGAGAGTGGACATGTGATCCAACTCCAACTTGCCGCCAATGCCGCCTTTGGCAGAGCTAAGGGCCGTAAAGGCAAGGGCAAAGGTAGAGGTAAGTCTAAGGGTAAGGTAGTTAGGTCACATCTTACCCTGGAGGAACGCCGCGACAAAATGAAGACGCTGAAGGCCAAGTCGAAGTGCCTCAG
>BGNK01006247.1:9974-28941 GCA_003297005.1 Symbiodinium sp. clade A Y106
GGACTCCCTGGCGCACCACATTCGTGCAAAGGGAAGGACCGCCTGAACGGACGGTTCATCGCGCAGTGCAGCAAGACGCCGCAGCGCCTCGTCGGGCAGGGGGTCGCACTACAGGCGCCGCACTGCTCGCTGCACGACGAGCCAAAGAGCGCACCTACCCTGAGCTGTGCAGGTCTAGCCGCTGCAGGCTCACTGTCCTTGCAATTGAAGTGGGTGGCCGCTGGAGTGCTGAGGCCGCCACCTTCGTCAGACAGCTTGCGCGGTGCAAGGCACGCTCCGCTCCGCCACCCTCGAGAGCTGCTGCCATCTCTGCGTTCACCCTCCGGTGGTCTGCGCTTTTGTCCTTCGCCGCAGCGCGCTCCTTCGCAGCAAGCCTCCTGTCGCTCCCACTCACCGCGAATGTCGATGGAGAGCTGCCCCCGTTGAGCGACATGCTCGCCGACTCTGCCTCACTGCCTCCTCTCGCTAGCCGTCTCGTGTGAGCGGCGCGCGCTGCGCCTGGCAGCCTGCNGCGAATGTCGATGGAGAGCTGCCCCCGTTGAGCGACATGCTCGCCGACTCTGCCTCACTGCCTCCTCTCGCTAGCCGTCTCGTGTGAGCGGCGCGCGCTGCGCCTGGCAGCCTGCCTGTGGTCTGTTGCCTACCTGCCCTTAGGCCTACACTGGGACCGCGCCGCATGCTGGACGGTGAAAAAGGCGTGTTAAAAAAAAAATTGTTGCAGCGAGAGCGCGAACAGTAAAATATCATCGGCGAAACGCAGGTCAGTCAACGCTTGGACGTTTAGGATAACAGTATTGCGACAAAGGTCAAGAGCGGCAAAGGCTATGTAAAGGCCTGAGATTCAATGTGCGATCGGCTGTACATGATGCAAAGCAGACGCCCTGCCGAGTCGCTGCAACTGTCGAAGCAGAATTAGTAGCCAGACGAAGACCATCAGGAGCGAGCTCAACTGCGAGCCGCGAGCAAGCAGGCGGCAGCGGACTCCGCCGTACTAGGCGCGTGCGCTGCAGCCAACTCAGCTCTCCTGTGCAGCAAGTTCGCCATGCAGAGCCGCCGGATCTGCACCTTCGCGGGCGGCCGCGGCCCGAGAGATGTGAGTCAAGACTTTGGCCGCGTCAGCTTCCCAGGCCCCGGTAGTTTCTGCGACGAGGGGCAGGAATCTGACACCCTGTGCCTGGCAGGTCGCGGNTGGCCGCGTCAGCTTCCCAGGCCCCGGTAGTTTCTGCGACGAGGGGCAGGAATCTGACACCCTGTGCCTGGCAGGTCGCGGCGGTGTCCAGGTGAGCCTTCTTCACAGCGGCATAGGAGATCGCAGCGAGGCTCTTCCGTGAGGCTTCTGCCAAGGTCTCCAGTCGCTGGGGGCCGGTCACGGCCAGATCAAATGCAACGGGAGCGCCAAGATAAGCAGGCACGAAGATGTCTGCGGGGCGCCTGCGGTCCAACCCATGGTTTTCCGGTCGTTGGGGTAGCAACACTTGTGGCTTTTCACGCTCGGGCTGGAGTCCGGCACGATCGACCCAAGAGCACAGGAGGTCGCGGAGCGCATTGTGTCGCAGAGTCCGCTCACCTCCAGCAGAGCAAAGGCCAGCGTGGTAGGAGAACTTGTTGAAGTGCCAGCGCTGGCCTCGCATCGGCCCCGGATCGCGCACGCCCGTCGCGCTGGACGGGGCTGACCAACGTCCTGTCGACCGCGATTTGGGCCCCTCGCCATAGCGGCAAGCCGTTTGCGACGACTTCAATCCGCCGGCCATCAGTGGCAGGGACATCAAGGTTCAGTTCTCGCAAGGCGACACTTGTGGCGACCCGGGCACCCTGTGCGCCAGGACCCCGACTTGGGCGCAAGCAAACCGGTGGTCACCCAGGCTGTCCACACCGGCATCGCCAGACGCAGTCTCCGGAGCAGCAGGACTCGGAACTCCTCGCCTCCTCGCTGGGTACAACGAAGTAGGGAGGACTGTGAATGCACAGCTAGCGCCCGCGCCACTTTGGGACAGCAGCAGTGCTCGAGACGCAGAGTTTAATTCAGCGAAAAGCACCTCAAACGCGCGCTTGTCCACAGCGGCTCCAGCGCTGCGCTGCCACCCCGCCTCACTTGCAGGGACGGGTCGTCATCCCCTGCGAAAGGGCCGGCCTCAGCCCCGTCCACGAGGGCCGCCCACGTTGGAGTTTGGAAGCCCTGGAGGCGGAGGGACTCAGCGGCGTGCTCGGCCTCTCGCGCGCTGGGCGGCGTGTTAGGGGCGGACAGATCCGTGAAGGGTCGCACGAGGTTGGCGAGGGTGCCCGGGTGGCATTCCCGCAAGGCGCCGATCACGTCCGCCCATGCCTTGTACGCTGCATGACGATGCTCCCTTTCGGAGGATAGGCCGGGACCCCCCATGCGAAGGGGCAGCTGCGCCCGGAGCTCGCTGAAGGGGTAGAATTTTTGCGAAATTCATCCCAACTTTTTGCACGAAACTACTTGCATGCTTTTCGTTCGTAGTCGTCAATTGAACGATTGCCAACTCTTGAGTATGCGTCTGCAGCGCTGGTCCCAAATCGAGGCGCTTGTTCCGAGAGGCATCCGTACTACCGTTTGCAGGTGCGGGGCTGCAGCAGAAACATTGCACACCAGGTGTCAATGCCCGGTATTGTGTTTTGGGCCGGGGCCGACTGAGGCAAGAAACTGGCCGACATGGCTACGACTTGCATGCCCTCTGCATTGACGTGCAGTCATGATTCGGAGTGGTGGGTGCCATTGGAGGCCGAAAGGGACAAGGATAGTGTCGTTTCCTAGGGTTGGTTCGTTTAGTTTTGTTGAGATTCAACCGTCGCAGGCAGTCTCCTTCAACACTGCTTTTCCTGAGCCGTTGTACTTGAAGGTCGGAACCCACAGTTACGACCGTGTCTCAACAGCCCCTCCGGCAGGTCCAACAGGACACATCTGGCGAGTTCCGCGTTATGGGTCTAGGTGTGGGAGAAAGTTCCGATTGCACAGGCGGGGTTGCACATGCAACTGCATGGAGCTAGCGGTGAGCTTTGCAACAGCTGTTGGTCCGTTGGGAAAGCAGAGGAACCGCAATGTGCCAAGGCCAGGGCTTGGTTCTGGGTGATGCCCCGGCTCCAGACTTAGCTTCAACTTTTTGGATTGCGTTGGGTCGCCAGTTATCCGGAAAGCAGGACATTTGCAGCATGTCGGACAGCTGACAAAGAAACTAAGTATAGCAGGTGATAGCCAGCACCGTACACAACGTGGCTTGAGTCTAGAGATTGCGCGAGGGCAAGTCTTGCAAGGCCAAGCGTGTGGCAGTGGGCGCGCTACTGCAGACAAGCCCTGCCGCCGATGTGTGCTTGAGCAAGGATGCAAGTTCAGTCCAATTTTGTGGCTTGTGGGCAACTTGTGGGAGATCTTTGGCGATCAGTTGCCAACACCATTCAGCCAGGACGCTTCGGAAATGATTGGTGTGCCTGGTGCACTGACTCCTCGCGAGGGCATCTTGGACGGTGACTCGTGTTGGCTTGCAGATCGAAGGCTTTACCCACCACCACACCATGCCAAGGCACAAATCCCTCTGTCGGGTCAGTTTTGCATGGCACCGGTGGCTGTAAGCCATGTGCTTGGTTCTGGAAAGAGCAGGGATGCCACTAGGCTGCATCAGCCCCACAGACTCGTTTTGGAAATGTTTGTGGAGGTGATGCTCAGAGCCAAGCTGCAAAATTGCCATTCCCCAATCGATAATAGTGGACAGTACAACAGTGTTCAGGCATGAACCAGCATTGAGGTACTGTAAAGCACTTATGGGTTCAAGATCCTTCCGGTGCTGTGTTGTGTTTGGATTGCAGTTCGGGATGCAGGCCAACATTTCGGACCCCTGCCGTTTGCGGAGAATGATCTTGTGTGAGGAATGTTGCCGAATGCTATTTTAAGTGGAACAGCCTTTGCTGTGCACTGAATAATGAAATTGTCCACCTTGTCGTTAAGAGATGGGACAGGACAACTGTCTGGAGCGGTTCTGCATGCAAAATTGCACGGCGCAAGAGCTTTTGTCGTAGCAAGGGCAGGCCAAACATCTCATTTCTCTTCCAGTTGTAGTGTCGAGATGAGAACGGGGAGGGGGCAGTTGGGGTGGGTGGGGAGTGCATTTGTTTTCTACAGAGAATCGGACTGATTTGCTATTGACCATGCAGGCTCTGATTTTTCTTGACTACGACTACGATATAGTGTCGCCTTAAATTGTGTAAGTACAGGAGCATGTAGCTGTGTATGCGTATGCATATGTATTTGTACACACAGATATATCGTTTGCGTTGTTGCACTTCAACATACACATCCGTCTGTATATGTATCTGTTGCTCATCTAGAAACAAGCATTGGCGTAACGACACGCGCGCAGGCGTCCAAATTCAAAAACACCCCCATCTTGGCGAGGTTTGGCCAGTCTGAGCATTGCGACACCAAACATAATGAGAGTATCTTGCACTAAAATGCCCTGCGATCTGTTGTAGCCTTCCCCTTTTCCTTTTGGATGCCGTAAGGCAATCGGCAGATCGGAATGAAGTATTGGTTTTGCCTGCCGCCACTTGCACTTCCAGGCCGAAATGGAGCGGAATGTCAACATTGCCATTTATGTGACAAAAATGAAATCAAGGCAGATCGCCGGTCAGTGAGTCATCGCTTCTCGATGGTGCGGAGAGCAGTCGTGCGGAGCAGGCAAGAAGGAAGGCTAAATCAGAGCAGTGGAAGCAACAGAAGCAGGAGGCACACCCATCCTAAGAGCTTGTCTGTGCGGGGCATGCAAGCATGACCGAAATTGCCTTTGCTAGTTGATGACTCGCTACCATGTCAGTGGTTCTTTGTGTGAGGCGCAGCTGCCTCCTACAGAAGTCGAGTCTGTGCCTGCCGAAGAGCTGCAAGGGTAGCTGCTTCCGCGAGCCAGAACTAAAGAGCCTTAGGTGCAAAAGGAAAACTACGCAGAGCACACGAAAGCTCATTTTGTTGTTGTGTCGTGTGGTGTCTTGGGCCCTCCGCAAGGAATTAAGACATCAGCAACCTGCAACCACCCGCACCTGCACCTGTTCAGGCCTGTGGGCCTGAATTTGAAGCTGCAGAAAAACCAGCAAGCGTGCAGCGATCATGTGCCAGGCAGCAGCTGGTATTGCAGCGAGCTACCGTAGGTGGTGGCACTGGTTGTCCATCATATTGACTTTTGCACTGCCACAGCTTGGTCGAGCAAAGTATCTGCAGGAATTGTGCTTGCGGTGACGTCCGCAAGGCCTTGTACAGCGCAAGAAGGCCCATGTTTCGCTGACCACAGTCCCCGTCTAAGCTTCCATTTGTCTTGATGTTGATAGTGCGTGTATGGGAGAGAGAGCCGAGGTAACAGATACCGTGGTTACATGGGCGGCGTGAGCAGATTATTGATTGTCAGCCAACGATGTATTTTCGCATCGCTTTATGCGTTTAGAAGACTGCAACTTTTGGCTGTGGCGGAGTTGGAAAGGGGTTCTTGTGTGTGCCAGCTTCCGAACCACTGGCGGCATCTGGTGGCCTACATGTTAGTCTATGGTGTTGAGCAGAAGTGCAGGCTTTCTGGCAGATGGTCTTGGCTCATGTGCAGTGACATGGCAATCATGTCTTGAAGAGACTGCCCCACATGCTCTGTGTGCACCAGCGGGCATGTTGTCGGTAGTCATTGGCGGCATTATCGATAGTTCTAGATGCGCACCGAGTACAATAGCAACTTTATCGAGCCACCACCTCAAGAACTTCCTCGCAGTGGCACACGAGTGGAACTGCAGTGTCATTCCTTGCGCGACATTGAGGTATGACTGGTCACGGCTTACCGACGCTCGCCTGTCGTAGGGCTCCAAGTAGACTTCGGTGATGTGTCGCAGAGCCACAAATCCAAAGAGACGCTGCTTGGAGGACTCCTTCAAAGGACCCGTCCGGGAGCGTGCACAGTGCCTCTGAGAGGCGGCGCAGGCAACAGGCCAGCATTCGCCGGTCTCGCGACATGCGGCGCCGCGGGGCGTGACGGGGCAGGTTCGAAGGCCCACAGTTGTTGACCTCTTGCGCAGGCACCTCGAAGCACAGACAATACTGCGAACCACCTGCACTCCCGCGACTTGCTCAGCATAGCGCGCTCTTCGGTGCTGTGTGTCAGAACATGTCATTTTTTCCAGCTCTGTGCCCGCATTTGGTCAGCCCTGCAGGTTTGAAGGCAGATGGGATTGCCACGATCTGCCCTCCATGGTTACTTGGTTCGAATTATGTCAGCTGCCAGGGCTGCTGCTGCTGCTTCTGCCCCTCCTACTACTACGTAGGACTATTATTATCCGTGATACCGTTGCTGCTACTACCACGAGGTAGCGGTGGTGGTGGTGGTGGTGGTGGGGTGGTAGTAGCAGCTGTACCGATGCTGCTACTGCGACCTCTGATGTGCACTCGTCATACTCCTGCTGCTGCTACTGCTGCGACAAACTACTCCTGCCGCGACGACTACTACTAGTACTACTGCGACGGCGACGGTACCAATACCAGTACCAGTACCAGTACTAGTACTAGTACTAGTACTAGTTCTCGTACTGGTACCAGTACTAGTCCTAGTCCCAGCCCCAGCGCCAGGGCTAGGGCTAGGGCTGGCGCTAGTGCTACTACTAGTGCTACTACTAGTGCTACTACTACCTTCGCTACTGAGCTGCTACTACCACCACTACTGCTGCTTCCTTCCCAAGCGTGAACGTCCGCAGGCGTCCTTACGTGCCTCCTTGGGCAGTCGAGTGAACGACCGGGGCGAGGCTTTCAGAATTAACAGATATGCGTATGGCAGCATCCGTAAATCGTTAACTGGCAATGGTGAGGGAGCCTCCCGGGCCGTGGCCCCAATGAGCAGAAGCTCCAGCTAACCCTGTACAAGCCAGGACTGCGTGGTCGATTTTGCATCGACACGCGCTTGCAAGCTATGAGAAACCAGTACATGGAATCACCAGTACCTTCATAACTCGCTCATGCTCCGAAAGGGGGGAGTCTTCATGCGATCAGTTGAACTCAGTCTGACATTCCACTCGTCGGGCTTGCCACTGATGACAAGCTGCATGTTAAGTGCATTGCCAGTGCATGAATCATCGGTGGATAAGCTTAGTGCCAGTTCGAGTGGCATGACGCGCATGCTCACCTGAATGCACGTCTTCTTGGGTTCCCTGCAGTGGCAAGACGCACAGGGATCGTTGTTTGTGCGAAGGTGTTGCTGTGTCTGTTATGACATTGCCATCCAATTCCCACTGTATGTCACCCTCGGAGATTTGCAAGCTCCTACTGCTTATGCCAGAATTGCACCCGGGCCGTTAGCCCCACCTGAGCAGTGCAGCCTAGCATTTGATGGAACCACGTATGAGGGAGACACACATCAAGGCAAGCGCAACCTTTACACAAATACCCGAAAGCACAACGGCGCACCACAGCAGCATCATCCGTAGGGATACGACGTGAAGCCGCTGCACATGAGGGCAATCGCGTAAGTGCCACTACTGCTACTGCTGCTGTTGCTGCTACTCATACTACTGCTGCTACGACTACGACGACAACTACTACTGCGACTATTTCTGCTTCGTTATACTTTCCTCGTTCTTTCTGGAAAACACAGGCCCCGTTGTGACCAGTTGCCAGTTAAGTCCCTGCGGAGCTGTCAGAGGCGTCCCATGTGGGTGACAAAAACATCTCGGCTACTACTGCACTGCTACTGCTACTGCTACTGCTCCTGCTCCTGCTCCTGCTCCTGCTGCTGCTGCTGCTACTGCTACTGCTACTAAGCCCCTTGGCTCCAGCTTGAGAGATGATTCCAAAACCTTCTGGGGCTTCCCATCCCAACATACCTGGTTTCGCTAGAAGACCCCTGGGCCAGCAATCTGAACACGTCTGTAGGCCGCAGGATGGAGCTCAGCATGATCAGAACAAGGGCCTACCATGCCCTTGCACACCGCAGTGTTGGCTCACACGGTTGGCCCTTCTTGCGACGTGGGGCTACCTTCTCCTCTGGTTCGGTGCTCAGCCTAGTGCCAACAGACATGTCAGTTGCCGCCTCACACTGATCGAGCATCATTCTGATCCCCACAACGCAAGCTGGCTGCCCTCTGTCCTTGCAGCACATGCTCAAGCACCTGTAATCAGGAGCCGTAGACAACCCCTGGCAGGATGGCGCCAAAGGCATCTAGGCGCACGATGGACACAGCCCGCTCTCGAAGCAGGCACCTGGCGAAGGCTAAAGCGAAGGTGGGAGCGTCGCGTGAGGATACAGATGATGACACATCCAGCAGCCCGCCGAGTCCGCCGAGCCCGCCCTCATCTCGGGAAGATGTTGTGGCAAAGGCAGCGCCGGCCTCCGCCGCTCCGAAAGGCCCGCCACCACCACAGCCGGTTAACGCGCCTGGAGATGGAGGCAGACCTGATGCCGATAGTTCGATGGGAGGCGCCAACACTGCCGCGCCTGCTCCAGCACCGATGCATGTGGCTACGACGGCGGACACAATGGCGCCTTCAGGTCCTCCGGCACCGGATCCGGCATCTTCTGTTGAGGTCAGCTCCACTACAGCTGTGCCAGACGCGCATGCTGCAGTGCCTGTACCAACTCTACCTAGACCTTCCTTGCCACATGGCTCTACCGCGGCCGGCACTACCATCCCCAAGGCGGCCACACCTGTGCAGCACTATCAGCAAATTATGGCAAAGACGAATCCTCCGGTTCGTCCGACAGCTCCGAAAGCGAGACCTCCAGCGGCCAACACTGCCAACTATGTCATGCCGGGATGGACCATCACGATCACCTTCCAGCCTAATCCTTGAGTCTGTTTTCTCTGACTATGCTGGGATGGCCTGTGGTTCGGATGTGTGCCTCTCTTCCGTTGCAGAGCGCATGCAGCATGACGGCACAAAAAGCGATCTGCTGGCCGCTACTGATCGCAACATACTGTCCTGTTGGTCAGACACATATGCTGCTTTTCTGTTCACTGCTCAGGCCCACATGGTGCTGCCCATCCAGCAAATTCAGCAGTCGGGTGCGCGGGCATGGAGAAGCACTGTACGTTACGCATGCACAACCTATCTGTGTCTCAGGACAACAGGCTGCAATGATTCAGTCGCTGACTCTTCCGGACGAGCACCTGCCGCCCACCATTGCGTCTCCGACTCAGACTGCCCGTACCAAAGCACAGCTTGCTGCTTGCATGCATGGTCTCATTGGGCGCCACTATCTGTGTCTCTGCCGCAGCATTCCTGCTTGCAAGAGTCATCCACTCGTCATCCATGGAGTGACGAGCGTCGGAAGACTGGCAACAGCTCCTACCAAGAGCTGTGGTCGTGGACGTTCTTTTGCACTATGCCTCAGTGTCTGAGGGATGCAGCCCAAGATGATCCAGCGGAGGAAATGATTGAGGTGGCCCGGAGGAGCCGACGCTTCTTCTTGAACTACTTTCTGCAGGCTCGGAAGCGAAAATCACTGGTGGTCACCATGCTCACCTGATTGGTGCCCACGTGTTGGTCCTTCCCTCTCCTGATGCTGACTCTCGGAACGTGAGATTGCTTGTGGGCTCGCATGCCCAAAAGCGACGAAGGTTCACCATAGACATCCGCAACTTGGAGGCGTGTCCAGGTAGTCGTGCTTCTGCAGACGACGGCCTCACACCACGACTGCGATGGCAGTTATATCCCCCCTCCCTTAACGATATTCTCAGCTAAGTTCTTGTTGGGCTGGATGTCGTTGGACCTTCTGGTCCCGCCCGCAGCGCCAAAGCGGGCACCAAGTGGGCGATGGCAGGAGCCTCCTCTGCCCATGGAGCTGGCCGAACCTTGGACTGCCCACCGTGATCCTGAGACGGGCCGGACGTTCTACTACAATGCGACCACTAAGGATGCCATTTGGCATAAGCCGCGAGAGCCTCTGCGTCTACCTCTTGACGTGGAACTGCCTGAGCCATGGGAGGCGCATCGTGCCCAGGGCACGGACTGGATCTTCTACTACAACAAGGTCACTGGAGAGTCTACCTGGGACAGTCCACGAATGACACCTCCTTCGCAGCCTGAACCTCGTGCAGAGCGCACCTCCGATGTTGGCTCTGCTGGCCAGGCCTCGGTTGACAGGGTCTACAGTGCTGCAGAGGTGGATGAGCGTGGGCGCCTCAAGCCCAAACCCAAACCCAAGCGGCGACCTGCACAACTGCGACAGGAGGCACAAACCACTGAGGGCGAGATACCGAGGGATGCCAGACTCGAGATCTTGGCCGGTGACTTGGTGCTGAGGTCAGCGAATGCTGTCTCCACCACAGACAAATGCCCTGACCGACACAAGCCCGTCCAGAACACGGATAGCACCAGACCCACCAGGTCTGTGGAATCCTCGGCTGCCTCTTCACGGCCTACGCAGACCTCCGTGGCATCTGCACCTGCTGCTCCCAGACGTGGCGTGAAACGTGGATCTCAGACAGGGGCCTCACCACGTGATCCTAGGCGACGGCCCCCTTCCATCTGGTTCATGGAGGATGATCCGGACGATGCTCCCGTGCCGCCACCAAAGGTGAAGGCCAAGCCCAAGGCAAAGCCGCGATCGGCTGGGGCCAAAGCACGTATGATGAGCACCCTGCTCAAGATTTCCCGGGCCAACCGAGCCGCGGTTGCTACCAAGACCGGTACTGATGACTCGCCTCTGCCGCGTGAGCCATACTCGTCTGCCGTGCCCACTTGCCGAAGTGCTCTGTCTAGTAGTAGCTGGCTTGACGGTGCCAGCCTCAGGTCCTGCTGGTCGATGAGGTCGAGGTGGGATGACACAGGCACGAGATGCGCTTCTGCCACCCTCCCTTGTGCGCTCCCTTCCGCTGTTTGCAGGTGCCTGCCACTCTATAGGGCCTGCCTCCACCAGGCTGCCGATCTGTGTTCTCGATCTTGGGTGGATAGCTCCCCTTGGGCACTCGTCCCCTTACAAGGCGGCTTGAGGATGCGCGCTCTCACCAGAGTCCTTGCAGGCGCCCACCCTGCCCTGCTCAGGATTGACGCCTCCGCCGATGACAGGGCATACCATGCCAGTGTGTTTAACTCACTGGTTACAAGGTTGGCCAGACGTCTATCAGGCGGGTGACATGGAGCCATGCTACGTTTGCCAGCGACTGCCGCGTCCCAACGCGGATGTTACCGAGCCGATTGTGTCCCATGATGCTACATTGACAACGTTGCAGCCGGTCGGCGCCCTGAGCCTACACCAACATTCTATGGCTGGCCCTGCTACTGCCGACTTAGGTCTGCATGCGGCATTGGGCGCAGGACCTCTCGGACGCGCTAAAGTTCTGGTGACTACCGCTACCGGGTGGCGTGTTGCCAGGATCTTCCGGGCACTCGCCTGGCATATAGGCTGTCTGATCCCTGATGCAGCTGCTGCCGGCATGCATATCAGCGGAGGACCCCGGTCCGGGCCAAAGTGGGTGATCACCAGATTCGTAAGGCCAATAAGATCTCGAGGGATTTTTGCCTCACTGAGACCCGGGACCTACCGTCCACTAGACATGTGTCACAAGTTTTGGATCTGGAAGCCATGGACTAGCTGGTTTGTCTGTATGAATATGTCTACTCTGATATTGGTTGGATCCTATAGGGGGCCCATTTAGCGTACCAGATCTGGACTCATTTTCTATGCAACTGCGGCAACCGCAGTTCTTGCCAACGAGCCACTCCGGTCCCAATTCCGGAGACCGACTTCCCATGACGGATGATAACCTGTCGACCCTACCTCGGTTCCCAATACCAAGGGTCACACAGTCGGTTGGCGTGAGGGTTGAGAGCGGCAGCCATCTGCTCTCGGGACCCATGGCGTGAGCTGTATACTCTACTCCCTGCTGTGAGGACTGTTACTTGGAACTCCTCACCATACGACGCAGCACAATCACTAAGCCCCGTGAATTCCCTAGTTGATCTCACTGCCTGTCCACTTTTTGAGAGTGCCACGTCAACAGCTGGCTGGGTTCAGTCTGGGAATGCTTGTGGGCAGAAGCCGCGGCCACTCAATGAGTCTCAAAGGGGAACACTGATGCTATCGTTGCACTTAGATTGGTGGGTGCTGAGTCCCACCCTGCCTGGTGAGATTCGGTATCTTTTTCTTACCAAGCACGGAGTGCCGATCAGACTGATACTCCTCCTGGCTCCAGCACTGCAGCATCTTACCCNATTGGTGGGTGCTGAGTCCCACCCTGCCTGGTGAGATTCGGTATCTTTTTCTTACCAAGCACGGAGTGCCGATCAGACTGATACTCCTCCTGGCTCCAGCACTGCAGCATCTTACCCGTTCATATCCGCGAACGCTGCCGTTGGCCAGGCTGACACAACGGACCACCAGCTTCTTTTCCGAACCTCACTGTTGCTCTTGCCACTGTAATGTGCAGGCTGCCGTCCCCACGCGGTTGCGTGGCTCCCGAGCAGGCCCTATCCCTGCTCATCGGCCTGTGGCCTTACCTGTAGGGGCGGCGTGCTCCGTCAGCTCTCTGTTTTGTGGGCCTTGACGCACACTGTAGCAGGAGCAACTAACTTGCGAACGCCTGAGGGTGAAGTCACGGCCTCGATGCCTCCAGCACACGTTGCTACACATTCTGCCTCAACTTATAGTTTTGCAAGGAAGCGATCGTACAAACGAGCCGTACGACGTGCTGCTCAAAGTGATGGGCAACACACGCAATATCGTGGACGCGTCTGCGCCCTGCAACAGTTATGTCGTGGCTACCGAGGCCAAAGACCACTGTCGGGATCCTCTAGAAGATCTCAACAGCACTTCCTGCAGCGAGCTCAGAATCGTCTGCTGGTGCTCACCTGGAATGCGGGTGGACTGACGCAGGCATTGTGGCAGGAACTCCTGCTTACCCTTGAACATATGAACCCATGTGAACGACCACAGGTTGTGTGTGTTCAAGAAACTCACTGGACAGCAGTTGTGGCCGCTACGTTCCGTACTAGTGATTGGGAGATCTATACCTCTCCCACCACGGCCAATAAATCGGCTGGGCTGCTTACTCTGATTGACAAACGACTGGCCCCACACTGTCAGGTTGTTTATGCCGATCCCATCCCTGGGCGACTACAGCACATACGTCTGCTTCAGGGTAGCTGGACTGCGGATGTACTAAACATCTACCAAAAACCTTACAACTCACATCCTAAGGCCGTCAGGCAGGCTAAAGAAATACGTCTTGAAGTGTGGGAAACCCTTTGTAAACTCCTGCATGTTCTGCCGGCCCGTAACACGGTAGTACTCCTGGGTGACTACAACTGCCCTATCAAACCCTGTGCTGCGGCAGGGGTACGTATCAGCCCAGTTCTGGGCACATGCCGGCGGATGAAACCAGGCTGCAACAGTTGCTGGAAGACTTCTCTCTTGTACACCTCAATTCGTGGTGTCGGGGTGCAGGGGCCACCTTCTTTCATCATCAGGGAGCCAACCTTATCGACCATATTCTGATGCGCGGAGCACAGCTTGATGATCGGGCCAAACAGGCCAAGCCTGTCCGACTAGGCTTAGCGGCCTGGCGTCTGGGCAACTATCACCTTCCTGTCAAGGCCTGCATACCCCTTGTCCGCTTTCATTCCCTTAATCGAGCGCCTCCACCACGGCGACAATGGGATCATTGGGGGCTTGTCCAGGCATGCACCGATCCAATGGACCACAGAATCCAGCATCTTCGTGCTCTAGTCCCAGACTCAGTACAGACTGCTCAGGATTTGCAGCAGCTGCATGACCTCCTCATGGCACAAGCAGCACAGGCTTTCCCACCGCCTGTCGGACATCATCGCCTTGCATTGTGGCAAACACCACCCATGCAGGCTGGTATCAAGTCCATGTGGCGAACCTATCGTGAGTGGAAGCGAGCTCGGCAGCAATGCCCAGGCAATCCGCTCTATACCTCCAGGTGTTATCATCTCTTCAAGGCCGCACAGAAGGCCTTCCGAAAAGCAGGCAAAGAAGCCAAGAAGTTTTGGTTCCAGGCTCGTCTGCGAGATCTTCAAACCTCTGCTGTGACGCGTGACTCACGTGCGCTTTATGCGGGGATTCGCACCCTGGCCCCGAAGAGTCAGAGAGTCAAGGTACAGCTGCGAGATGGGGATGGTCAGCTTCAAGATCCGGAGGTGCAGCTCAAACAGCTCGTGAAGCATTACACACAACTTTATGCTGCGGAGGAAGATCCTGCGATCGTTGGCTCTGAAAGGCGCCCAATTCGTCTGGATGTCCCAGTGGATGTTATGACCCAAGCCCTGGCAGCGCTCTCGCCACGTAAGGCTACACCCCCCGACCTTGCGACAAATGTCTTGTGGAAGGTTACCGCCGACATCGTGGCACCCACCTTGTGCCAGTGGACTCGGCAGTGGACTCAAATTCCGGCATTGTGGAAGAACGCCTGGCTTGCACTTATACCTAAAATCCCGAGGCCCATTTCCCCGAAAAACTTGCGTCCGATCGGACTCACCGAGTCCAGTGGCCGTGCCTATGCCTCCCTCCTACAGGAACAACTACGGCCTATCGCCGAGGCCTTCCTTCAACGTGGGGCACAGTTTGCCTACCTGCCAGGACGAAACGCGGCGCAAGCCATTCACCGAGTTGCTGGGCACTGTCAGTTCGTCCAGCAGCAGTGCTCTTATGCCACGCCCACCGTGGTTGATAGGCATGCTCAGCAGCCCACGCGAAACCCTCATTTCGCAGGCGTGCAGCTTTCCTTGGATTTGTCGAGTGCATTCGACCTGTTAGACTGGAGGCTCTTGGACAAGGCATTGCAGTCTGCGCAAACCCGCCGGAGCTCAGGAATCAGATCATGTCGTGGCATTATGCGATCAATTATATTGTCAGCCATATGGGCCAAACTGCCAGGATATGTGCCCAGAAGGGGCTGCGGCAGGGGTGTAAACTTGCACCCCTGTTGTGGACGATGGCTCTTGAACAGATACATCGCGAGTTACTGGATGAGAATGACCCTCTACTCACAGCGGCGTGGCTGCAGAACAGCTCCACCACTTACGCGGATGATATACATCTGCGCGAGGTTATGCGGACGGTGAAGGATCTGGAAAACATGGTGTATCGGTTCTGTAAGGTCCTGGATGCCCTGAGGACCCACGGGATGGTCATCAACTCAGGTAAGTCTGCCTTTCTGTTGCGCTATCGTGGCTCCTTTATTAAAGCGTGGCTCCGGCGACACCTTATCCATAAGGAACAGGGAGACTGTCTTCGCCTACGAGGCCCTAGTGGCACGGTGTACGAGATTCCTCTTAAGAAACAACACACCTATCTTGGCATTCGAATCTCGTATCACTCCCAGTCCAGACATACCGTGGCGCACCGCTTGCAGGCGGCACAACACGCTTGGCAACGGCTAAAGGGAATCCTTTGCTCCACCAGGCACCTTGCACAGTGGCATCGCATCCAACTCTGGAAGACTACCATATTGCCGACTCTCTTGTATGGCATTGCGGCTTCCAATCCTACTGACAAGGACATCAAACAACTGAAAAACATGGCCACGAGGCAGCTCCGTGCCATCACTAAATCTTTTGCGCATATGCAGCATGAGTCCACTCAGAAACTCTTGCAAAGATGCCACGTGCCTACCATCGTAGAGGCATTACACCGCGAGGCTACCGCCTTGCACTCCGGTCTTCTTCGACTCCGAGCGCATGCCAATTTCACGCCTGATGCTCAGGTCGAGGAAGCTAGACTCTTGGTGGTTCAACTGCATCTGCAGGTGCAGCAGCAGTGGAAACTACCTACTGATGGCAACCCGGATGATGCTGCTGCGTACCGATGTGAGGCCTGTCACAGGACCTTTACCTCCTACCGTTTGCTAAGGGCGCATGAGGCTAAATGGCATGGTAAAAAGACGCCCCAGACCCTCCACTCGACCTTTGACAGGAATGCACATGGTCACAATGGGTTGCCCACTTGCAGGCACTGCCGACATCCCTTCAGACAGTGGGATGGCTTAGTCAAACACATCCAACGAGATCGCTGTCAGGTCCTCAGAAAGCAAACATCCAAGGTCTCCGACACGACAGCTTGTGCGAAGACCGAACAAACGACGATGCTAGTTGCCAGGACCACTGAAAATGCTGTACCATCTCCTCCGGAGGGGCCTCCATCCCCGGCTATTTCCCAAGTTGGTGGAGACTCGAAGGGAGATGCCTCTACCTACCACATGGCCCCAGAGGCTCCCTGCTCTTCCTCTACACAGGTCGAGCCCTCAGTGCTCCCGGCTGAGGAGTCACCAACTGATCTTCCCCTCATGCAGTGGACCAGTGTTCAGGAACGTCTTAGTAATGGCCGATGGACCCAGTTGCTACAGGACGACCAAGTGCGGGACCGCTGCCCTGTTTGCTATCAGTGGCTGGCTACCACAACTAGCATCAAATATCACTTGACTATGCAACAAAATAAACAAGTCAATGTTGAAGCGACTGCAAGCCCCCCCATCGCGATGCGGGAAAGCCGCGTTCCTCTTCAAAGAGGGAATAGCGGTAACCAATTGCGAACCACAACAGGGTATGAAGACAATAGCCTTTGTCGTACCCAACTAAAAAGAAAATGCCGTAGTGATATTGCTAGAACAGATAGGAAATGTAGAAGAGCAGCAAAAAGAAGAACACAACGACAAAGCTACAGGAAAATCAAAGCACAAGCAACCGATTTGGCGAATCAGTTGCACTTGTTTGCCCAAGAACCGACAATGCACGAATCATCAACAAATACTTTATTCTTCCAAAGGAGTGTTNCAGGAAAATCAAAGCACAAGCAACCGATTTGGCGAATCAGTTGCACTTGTTTGCCCAAGAACCGACAATGCACGAATCATCAACAAATACTTTATTCTTCCAAAGGAGTGTTACTAGCTCACAAAGCAACCGCGTACCGACTTCAGACTTTCAACTGGAAGTACTTGAACCATCATTCTTGCGAGACATGACTGTGGCTACACTTAACTGTAGAGGCCTTTCGTCTATATCGAGACGGGAACGTGTTATTCACACAATGCACAAGCACAACATAGATGTTTTATGCCTACAGGAAACCAAAATCAACAGTAATTCAAAAGAGACCCATGACGGATACACCATGTACTGGTCCTCAGGCATTTCCGNTATTCACACAATGCACAAGCACAACATAGATGTTTTATGCCTACAGGAAACCAAAATCAACAGTAATTCAAAAGAGACCCATGACGGATACACCATGTACTGGTCCTCAGGCATTTCCGATGAAAAACGTAACAAGGCCGAGTCTGTCAAACGTGCAGTTCCACATCGTCGCACCCCTCAGCAAGCTGCGCTAATGCGTGATGCTATTGAACATTTGGGTGTTGGTATTGTGATATCGAAGAGGTTGGGCAGNTAATGCGTGATGCTATTGAACATTTGGGTGTTGGTATTGTGATATCGAAGAGGTTGGGCAGATATGTCAAAGACATTCAGCAGATAAGTGCGCGTAATATTTGTATTACTTTAACGATGCATGCTGGCGACTTTGACATAATCTCAACCTATGCCCCTCAAGCTTGTTGCTCGGAGCCCAATGCTTCGCAAAAACATTATCATGAGCTTATGGAAATTGTTGGTGCGAAGTCAAATACTCACCCAAAATTGTTCTTGGAGACTTTAACGCCAGGATCATAAAAGCTTTACCATTTGAACGGGATGCTATCGGCCCATACACACTCGGTGCATCAGATGGTTCACTAGAATCGATTGAACTTTAAGGAGTTTGTCTCACTAACGATTTAAGCGTCCGAAATACGTTTTATCAAAAGCCGGAAGAGCAACTAGTTACTTACAAAAGCGTGGGAGTAAAGGATTGGAAGGCCCCATGGCACTTGCACAAANTTTGTCTCACTAACGATTTAAGCGTCCGAAATACGTTTTATCAAAAGCCGGAAGAGCAACTAGTTACTTACAAAAGCGTGGGAGTAAAGGATTGGAAGGCCCCATGGCACTTGCACAAATATGCGCAGATGGATTACATACTTATTAATAACGAATGGAAAAATGCGATCACGAATGTCTCCACAACTTATGTCCTTACGGTGGAAACAGATCATAAGCTCATGATGGCGAACGTGAAATTCAAGTTAAAGGCTCATAATACAACAAAACCGCCCAACATTCCTCAATTCCGTACCCCTTCACCACAAGAACTAACCACTTTAATGACCAGATTAGACATCTTGCGAGCTCCAAAGACATACTCAACAGCCTTGAAACTACTATTATGGAACAACTAAATGAAATCATTAAGACAAGCTCCGAAGCTCTGCCTAGGAAGCAGCCCGAACAGAAAAGACCCTACATATCCCAACAGACATGGACACTACTTGAACGTAAATGGGAGGCAATTGAGAATGGAGATGACGACACGGCAAACCAGCTTAGTCAAGAAATCAAGGAAAGAGCTAAGAAAGATAAAGAAGCGCATTTATTAGAGGAGTTGGAAGAAATTACAAATNGGCAATTGAGAATGGAGATGACGACACGGCAAACCAGCTTAGTCAAGAAATCAAGGAAAGAGCTAAGAAAGATAAAGAAGCGCATTTATTAGAGGAGTTGGAAGAAATTACAAATCAAGTTTGTAAGCTAGTAACACTCCTTTGGAAGAATAAAGTATTTGTTGATGATTCGTGCATTGTCGGTTCTTGGGCAAACAAGTGCAACTGATTCGCCAAATCGGTTGCTTGTGCTTTGATTTTCCTGNGTAACACTCCTTTGGAAGAATAAAGTATTTGTTGATGATTCGTGCATTGTCGGTTCTTGGGCAAACAAGTGCAACTGATTCGCCAAATCGGTTGCTTGTGCTTTGATTTTCCTGTAGCTCTGTCGTTGTGTTCTTCTTTTTGCTGCTCTTCTACATTTCCTATCTGTTCTAGCAATATCACTACGGCATTTTCTTTTTAGTTGGGTACGACAAAGGCTATTGTCTTCATACCCTGTTGT
>BGNK01006248.1:2949-20474 GCA_003297005.1 Symbiodinium sp. clade A Y106
ACTACGACTACTTCTGCTACCACTACTACCACTACTACGACTACTTCTGCTACCACTACTACCACTACTACGACTACTTCTGCTACCACTACTACCACTACTACGACTACTTCTGCTACTACTACTACTACTACCACCATTACCACTACCACTGCCACTACCACTACCACAACTACGACCACGACCACTACCACTACGCCACTGCCACTGCCACTGCCACTGCCACTGCCACGGCCACCACCACCACCACCACCACCACCTCCACCACCACTCACCACTTACGACTTACCGACTTACCACTTGCCACTTACCACTTAGCACTTACCACTTACCACCTACCACCTACCACCTACCACACTGCCACTGCCACTACTCACTACTACTACTACTACTGCTACTACGACTACCACTACTACTACTACTACTACTACTACTTGACCACTCGGGGACTTCGTACCTGCTGACTTGGAAAGCCCTTCATTTTCGTCCGGGCGGCTTCTTCATGGCCCGCTCCTGCGCTCTTTCAGGTTTGCGGCTTCGCGAAGCTTTGGGACTTAGGAGTTTGGAACTGGGGGTCTGCGGGTGTACCGTTGAGGCTTCAGTTTTCGAGTCCCCGACTTCCAAAAGCCAAAGCATCTGAAGTCCGCCCTGTACACCGACCATAATGCCCAGACCAGACACTAATTAGTATCATCTATCTGCCCACTTAAGCCTACATTCAACCTAAATGTCCTTCCTCATCCTGAACCCGAATCCACCGTCCACACAATTGAAGCCCCAAGCCCTCTCCCCGGCCCAAACGCACACAGCCACACGAAGCACTAAACCCCAGCACCTGAAACCCTGAAGCCCCAGTCCTTCAATCTTGCCGAATTTCAGAATGAGGCCAGAACATGGAAAATCGAGACCGCCTTGAAGCCTCCTGCACGATAGCCCCGTAGCACGCGGAGTTTCAGAAAATCCCGCAGACGTGGCGTTCAATACTAAGAAAGACGGATGGCGACATGACCTGTAGACACAAATCACTCCTAGGAAGCTTGGCGGCTCCTCGTTGGTGGCTGCACGCTCCTCCTGCTTGGCCTCAATCTGCTTAGTGCCTCGGAGTAAGCGAGGGTGTTGGAGGCGTTTGGGGTTCGCAGGCTGGGGTGGGAGGGGGGCCGGGGGGTCTCGGAATGCCTGAGGATGCATTGGCGCACACGCTTGGGCCGGCACACACAGATGGTATATGCGATTTCGCAAGCTTCACATGCGGGAGCACTGGATTGTTGGCACGCAAGGCTCTTGTTCACATTCATGATGCTTGATACTGGGATGAAGAATGAATGAAGGAATGACTGAAAGAACGAATGAATCGATGGATGAATCTCCCTAAGACGAGGGATTTGAAGCAGGTCAAAACACCCTGCTGCTACAGTTGTAGGCGACACGAGGCCAACATGTCCAGACTTGAAGCAAGAACATGTTGAAGTCACACGGTCCTCTAACACAGAACGGCATTGCAACACGCGCTGCCCTTAACATACACACCGCTCCAAGCCAGCCTACCAGTAGGGCAGCCTGTCACAGAATCCCAGGTAAACGAAGAAACGAAGCAACTAGGGAGCGTAACCACGGTACAGGCCCCGGCTTGGCTGACCCAAGTGGAGGGTAGTTTGGCGGGAGAGGCGGCCAAAGAAGGGCAGAGACTTAGGGACTTCGGGCTCCGCGAATGGTGCAGCAAAGGCAGCCTCCAACCGGAGGCGTCGGAGCACAGCAAGGGCGTTTTTGCATTCCAGGTGGATGAATAGTGAATGGATGAATGAATGGGATGGATGCATGGTTGGACGGATGGATGGATGGATGAAGGGAGGCAGGGAGGGACGGAGGGAGGGAGGGAGGGGAGGGGGGAGGGGGGATTGCAATGAGTGAGTGAATGAATGAATGTGCTTATGTGTTTGTGCATGTGCTTGCGTATGTACGTACGTATGTATGCATGCATGGGTGGATGGAGGTATACATACATTGGCATACATGTACGTATACACAGGCATACGAACACACGCAGACACGGATGCTATGATTACACATATCCATATTATACACACATCCACATCTACATGTATACACTTACACATGCAACCGCGAATTCGGATACACACACACACATGTGTGTGTGTGCACACGTACACGTACAAACAGGTATACACATACACAAACACATAAACGTACACATACACATGCATCTATACGTACACACAGGCGTAACTGCATATGCATATGAGCATATAATTATGCCTTTGCCATGCCAAAAAAAAGGTAGGATTGACATGTGTGTCAAAGTCCCCAGCAAACCTCCGAGGCGAGACACCTGCCTTGATCTCGGCTGACTTGGCGGCAGCCAGCTCCTCGTACTGTTTCACGGAAGTGACCTTCGACAGGTGAATGCGGTTTCCGTCATTCGGGGTTTGCTGAGACTTTGAGGTGGAGGGTGCAAGGCGTGGAACTTGAGGCACCGGGCCCTCCAGTCTTTGGGGAGACTCCAAGCAAGTTATACTTCCCTGGTGGAGCTTGAGCCTGCGTTCAAAGATGCGAGCTGTCTTTCAGCACTCCTCTAATTCGGGCTCCTACGCCCATCAACAGCCGAGTCAGAAACCTCAATCCTTAAGTCTTCAAACTCCCAAACTGCTCAGGCTTCAAAAGCCGAAATCGAGGATTCCAGTCGCCTCATCGGCCTCGAGCTGCGTGAGCTCTTGGGAGAAGTCGTCCTGGCTTTTCGTCCGTTGTGGCAGCTTGGGACAGTTTGGGGTTCTTCTCCCTCTGCTTCCTTGTGTCTGTCTTTTTGGTGGCAGAAGAGGGGGCTGGGTCTAGGAGTGTAGGACTTATGACTTGGGCTGCCATTTCGGATCTCTCTGAAGCTTCAACGAAACTTTGTAAACCAAATCTTTCACTCTGCGCTCCTTGAGCCCTGTGAGAACGCCGACCACACCATCCACACCGTCACCGCGTTGCCTTGCACCGGGATGACTTGATACGATTACGTCAGGCCGGTAAGTCCAATGAGACTGCTTGTGCTTTTCGCTCAAACAACCAAGATAAATTCTTTTACGAATAACAAGCTTCACAAGAGCATGACTACCTTTGGAACTGCGACGTTGCGGCTTGATGCTACACACCCTAAATCTGCAACCCTGCATCCTGCGACCACGTACAACTAAACACAAGCTCCAAACCATAGCCCAATGCAGTTCTCCTAATAGCAATGATAATGATATCAAGTTTAAAACAGTACTAATAGCCACACTACAAACAATACTAAGCACTCTTTCTTCAAGTCTCGCATCCCCAGATGCAGGAGAGGGACAGGAAGGACTGAAGGGTCTCGCGGTCATCGCCTTGGACAAACCACAAACCCAAAATAGCTCTTGGGATTTGCGGCTAAGGCATCTGGTGTTGGGTATACGGTAACAACATGTCTCCTACCTTTTTTACCAGTCATACTAGGTATAGCAGTATCCATATGCACACAGCTATTGCCTGAATGACTTGGGTCGAAGATTGTAGCGTCAAAATTCGGTTGACGGGCTTCCGTCAGCGATTGGGCTTCCAGGGTTCCAGGAAGGTTACAGTTGGAACTAACCAGAGCTATGCAGCTATGCATAGTAGGAGCTACTCCGGCATAACAGTTAGAGGCAGGAAGAAACGTGAAGTCCAGGACGAGTAGTTACCGTTCCACAGCAGCATAATTTCAAGGGTTCATCACCTCCGCATCGTTCTGGCTCGCGGTGGTTGGCGAGCGAAGCTCTTGCACATAAACCCGGCGGGGTGTTCGCGGGTTTACACGGGTCTTAGGCTTAGGGTTTTGGGTTTGTGGGGCTTGTGGGTTTGATGGCTGAGGTTCAATGCTCATGGCATTAAGGATGCTTGAAGTTTAAGAGCTGGAGCTTTGGGTTTGGAGTTCGAGGTCTCAAACTCGCAGTAAACAGCCGGAATTCCGGCAAACACCCTGAAGCCCTCAAGCGAAACCACCGGCCAAGCCCCCAACTGCTCAGCTTGTCCGTGTGCCTGGAGGAGGGCCGCAACAGTTGGGGTCTAGCCTCGCGCTTCACACCTGAAAGGTTGAACTTGAGCCCGGCTTCAGGGTTCGGTGATCTTAGGCTTGAAGACATCCGATGACTGTACTGGGCTGCTGCATGTTCAACGTGCCAAGTAATTCGCTTTGCGCAGACCCCATGATACCCCACAGGACTTTACGGTCCAGATAACCCCGGCCTTGGAGCGTGGAGGGGAGGCCCCCAACCCTTGACACCCTGAGTTGGAGCCCCAGTCCCTAACGGACAACCGGGCCTGTGTTTTCGAGCTGCTGTGTGTTTGAAGGGTTAAGGGCAGTGGGTTAGGTCGTGGTATTTCTTAGTCTCAAATCCTGAAGTCTTAGATCCTGCCTCGCCATGAGCTGCTGCAACAGCGGCTTGGCGGAGCTACCCCGGGCCTGGAGGCCACCAGCCGAGGCTCTAGGCATCTTTTTTGAACGCGTTTTTCAAGGGCTTAGGGCTTAGGCTTCAGGGGCTTGACCTTCAGGCTCATTTTCTTGTGGCAAGGGCCGCAAGGAGCCATGGTTGCAACCGAACCAAACCCGCGGAGCCTGCAAGAAAGCAGCGCCCTCCTCGTTGGTGAAGGCAGCCTTGGCCTTCCTTAGTGGTTGGGGCCCGGCTCGGAAAACACTTGAAGCGTGCCTAGGCGAAGGTGTGCATCAGGGTAGGTGGGGATCAGACCTGCCATCACGGCCATCTGCACAACTTTAACTCCATACATGCCCGAAGGACTGCACTCTGCAGATACAATGGCACAAAGCCGAATAGTGCAATTCTGCCTTCTGCCTGAATCGCAAATTGACCCGACAGGATGCTCCACACCAGAGAGATCACCTTCCAAACGCTCACGGTCGGACAAATACTCCTCGAGTTTTGGTCGCTTAGCCCTGGACTGCTGCGCATGCTTCGCATCCAAGGCTGTTGACAAGTTGATGTCACATAATACTGCAATGCGGCGCGTATGTCAAACGCACCACGGACTCAGCGAAAGTCTCTCTCAAACGGCTTGCACACCAGGGCGATCGGTTTCAACCCTAGGCCCTAGCAGAACCGCTTGCAATGTTGCTGTTAGCTGCTACTGCGCATCAGCCGGGTATAGGCACCCATTCAATCCAAGAGTTGACACCCTGACAACGGGGGACCCGAAACCAGGACCAGACTTGGAGGTAGGACCTGCGCCACACCCCAGGAACAAGAACGTGACAATGTCCTGGTTCTGCTGCCGGCGCAAGAGCGTAGCAGTGTCAAGAGCATTCTCGTTCTTTGCTCGCTCGTCCTTCCCATTGTGAGGCTTCTTAACATGTAACTTAAAATTTCTCAAGGGGTGGCGGAGCTGCCGAAGGCCGCGTGTGGAAACTTCGCTTGGGTCTTGGGTGGGGCTCCAAGAAGCTCCCGGGCCGGGCCCCAAACGTTGAGTAAAAAAAGGCTGCAAGTCCGAGTCCTCGGCATTCTCGACCTCCTGCTTAAGGCGCTCGCTCTTGGCCAAGAGGACTTCCACGCGATCCTGGCTTTGAAGGTTGAAATGATTGAAATGGGTCAGGCAGAATGACCACTTCAAGCAACATGGTTCCCTGTCAGGGCTCCCTCTCAGCACGACTCTTTCAAGCTACTACCAAGCCGCCGAACTGCTCAAAAAGGCATGCGCTTACGAACCCACGAACCCCCCATTGCTTCGTCTGGCCTTGAGCTCGCGGGTGGCTGCCTCGGCCTCCTTCACGGCCTTCTCCTTGGCCACGGTGTTCCTTGGCGACGTCACCAGAATCACAAGGCTTCGTCCTATGCGATGCTGGAATATGCCTTGGTGCTACGTAATTAAATTCAGAATCAAGCCTTCTTCCTTTCTTGCTTGATGGTCCGGGCTGCAGGTGCGAGGGCTAACCAAACGACCACAGGGCTCGAGGAGCTGAACTCATGCACGTATTTCATGACTCGACCGTCGGCCGTCCGTGCAACCATGCCGCAAAGTGTTCCCAGCACTGAGGGCAGCACTCGTGACACCAGCACTTGAACTTGTCGTATGTCTCCTCATCCTCTTTGGCTTCGCTTTCCACCTGCTCCTGCCCAACAACCATGCTTGCACAGGCGTGCATGAATTGCATGAGCTCATTCCGGATTATGCCATCAGAAACTTGTCCAGCTGCAGCGGCAGGTTTAGGCTAGGCGGTGGGATCGGACGAGCAGAACATGAGGCAGAGAAAGATCTCCTGCATGCCTTTGAGAAGCTTCACCACCTGCAATGCGAAATCAAGCTTCTGCCCCATTGTGCCGCATTTCGGCATCGCGAAACAACAACTTTACTTTACTATCGGCGGGTTGAAGTCTCGTTTGGCTGCGCGTTTTTACCAGGATTTGGGTAGCCCACGTGAAGGGAGTTTCGCAAGGTTTAGCATCCCCTGTCTGCATTTGGAAGGGTGTAAACATAACATCGTACCGTCGCGGCAGTTCTGCAAGGCTCCAAGATGAACCCAAGCACCTCGCCTGCAAACCCGTCACATTTCCGTCCCTCACCCCGTACGAGCAACTTCGCATTTCTGAGTTCCCTCAGAACAAAAGCCCTGAGACCCTCCACTCCGTAAACCCGACGCGATGATTCGGACACCTTCGTGGTGGGCCGCGCTGCATCGTCCTCCTTCGCAACAGTCAGGATTTAGGTTTGTTGTTTTAGGGTTTGGGGTTTTCGGATAATGGTTTGAAGGCAGGAGGGACGTGCACAATCTCAGGATGTGAAGCGGAACGACTGTTGGGGACTTCAGTTTCGCGAATGGCCCAGCACATCGTCACGGACCGAAGGTCATTCAAACTGCCAGCACGAATGCCTCAGGATTGTTTGAATCCCAACGTGCCAACCACATACCTCCAGCACCTAAACCTCTACGCCTTTAGAAACCCTACATCTTTCTTTGGCAAATGCAACCATCTCACAGCGACCCTAGCTCGTCGAACTGTCATCATTACGAGCTCCATCGCGGGAGTACGTCCGGATGCCAACAATGCCAACAACACACCCTCAAATTCGAAAGAGCCCCTCCGGCCCGGAGCGCAGCAGCCCGAAAAATCCATCGCGCAAGGACGCGCCCCCGAACTAGTCCAAAACTCGGCGTCCCCGAAGGTGAGTGCGGCGGTGAGTGGCAGCAAGGCCACGCAAAGGAGGCCTACCTAGCAAGAGGTGAGGATAAAGCCTGCAAGAAACACAGGTTTCAGAATTTAAGCTGGGTTTAGGAGCCCGGCTTTGGAGCTGATTGCCTCAAAAGTCTCGTCGTTTGTAGGAGCTCGGGACTCCAGACTTCAAGGTTCATTTTCTTGGGTCTCCTCGCTGGCCGGTCTCAATCTTGTCCGGTAGATGTCGGCGGTACATGTGACAGCCAGTCGTCTGAATCTGGGTTTCGGCCATCCGAGTATTCCGAAAAAGTTCTGTGAAGCTCATTGGACCAGGAACAAGCATGCCCGAACTGCAGCCCAACTTTGTTCTCTCACAATATGCGTACACCACAACCCCAAGCAGTAATGGACCACCGCATTGTCTTTTGGGCTTCGCACTCCTTTTTGCACGTGAAGAAGCCAACGTTCGAAAACTCCTCACGTGCCTGTATACATCTAGGCTCTTGGCATAAAGCAACTAGCTAGAGTTTATCTGGCATTCGGCCTTGAATTGCTGCACCACACCCCAAAAAGCCCGACGCCCAGCACAGAGCCATGAACGAACCACAAGACACCATAGAAATTCCAGCGCCTTCATTGTCTCCGAAGGGACCGTCGCCCCAGGCTACCGGCTTTGAGCCCGTGGCAGCGTCTGTCCTCGGAGCCTTACTCCTTCGACTCTGCACTGTGCAAGCCTAGCTTGGAGTTGAGGGGGCTCGTTCCCATTTCAGCCGGCCCTCTTCAGAGGCTTCCGAAGTGGCAAATTTTCTCTGGGGCTCTTTGGGTATGCTTGGGCTTTCTTGCCTACCTTACCGACATTGACCCCGACCCGAGCCCGCGCGCGATGCTCCGAGGAACTTCAACAAAAGCCCATGCACAGCTCAGAAGATTCCTTCAACAATAGACGAGATGCTCAAGAGTGCGATATGCTCTGATTGTGAAAACTTTGGAATATCCCTTTGTCCCTTAACAGCAAACCTCTGACTCAATAACAGCTCAAAGCCAAGTCGAAACACTCCAAAGTCAAGAAGCATACGAGAAGTAACCGCACAGGCACCGGTTGTGCGGGGCCTGGAGACTAACGGCTTTAGACAATAAGGATTAGCATAGCGGCTGCATGGGAAGACCGGGATCAATCTGTAAAGCTCCCCTATGCAAATCCGTCTTGGGAGCCTCCCGGACAGGACTGTGCTCGTCAGACTCGGACGCTGCACATGAGCCGGGCCTGGGTTGTCTGTGCAAGCTCAGGGTGTTGGGGTTTGAGTGACTCTGGACTTTCCACATTAGGCCGTAGGATCTAGTGTTTAGGGGCAGATCTATATGAAACAGGGGTTTACAAGTAGCATCCTCCAAAAGAACCCAAACGTATACTCACCCATAGTCCTCCTCTGTAAACTTGCCCAAAGCCTTGATACAACCCTACCTTATACGGGGTTTGAAGTTAAGGATTCAAGGCATTGAAGGCTTTGAAGATGGGTCCTGGGGTGGTCGGGCACCAGGGCACATACCTTGGACGAATGGGGGCTTTGGTGCGTTAAGCATGTACGGCAACTGTGCTAGTTGGGATACGCTGATAAGCGAAATCCGAAACCCAAAACATTAAACCCCAAATCTTAGAAGTCAGCTAAGCACTTCTGGTTAAACTCTGTACACTTATCTTCCGACACCAGAAACCGCCCCCATATAGGCGCCCGAATCATTCGAATTGAGGTTTGGCAGCAGTCTTGTTCATACTTACTCTGGGGATTTTATTGGGATACTATAGTTCTATTCCAGACCTTTCTATTCACAGCCTAAGGGTTCCCTGATAGCAGACGTTGCAGAAGTTCGTGACTACTACCATTACTCCAACTACTACACTACGACGACGACCACTGCTACACCACACTACTACTACTACTACTACTACTACTGCTACTGCTACTGCTACTGCTACTGCTACTGCTACTGCTACTACTACCACTACTACTACTACTACTACTACCACGACGACGAAGACAAGACGGCTTCACCACACATCTCGCTGCATCGAAATTGCAGCTATTCCCACTGCTGCCCCATCGCCGCTGCTGCGACTTGACGACAGCTGCTGCTACCACCTGCTACTGCTACCACTGCTCCGCAAGCACTGCAAGGACCGCGACCACCACACGCGCCACCGCCACCGCCACGAGCATCGGGACAGCCCCTGCCACCGCCACCATGAAGATCACCACCATCACGACCACCACAACCCTTTGTGCTCCATCCCGTCGTCTCCGTCACCATCATCCTTACCTTCCTTCATCATCACGGTCGTTGTTGGCATCCTCAAAACCTTCCTTATCCTCATCCCCTGCACTTAAAAGTAAAAGCTGTACCATGTTGTACTAACACGGACAATGCTGCTTGAGCTGCTATCATCCATCCGCTCCAGCACAGGTGCAGGCACGGCAGGCCTTGGTAAATCCATGTCTTGCGAAGTCTACTGAAGACCACTATAAGGGCACGAGGAAGAGGACAAAGATGGTGAGGAGCAGCACGGGGCAGGTGGTGGGGAAGAGCCGGGCGACGACGGAGCAAAGTGTAAGTACTGCAGTTTTGGAATCGTGTCACCATGATCATGTAGTGTTCGGTATTCAAGCGCTCCCTGTTTGGTTAAGTCCGAGGCTCAGAGCTGAAGGCCGAACAGACCACCCTTGCGGGCCCAAAAAAGGATGAAAGACAAAAGGACACCGAAGTCCCGCGAAGTCCCGCGAAATGCCGCGAACCCTATCAGAGCCTCCGGGTCCGAAGAAGCGGGCATCTTAGAATCCGAGCTCCCGCTTGACACAAACGATCCCAAGCAGGCCACGATCAAACACAAAAACTGAACCCAGCCGAGGCTTGTTGGGTTTATGTCAGAGCTACAACCCGCCCGCCAACTGCAGTTCAGAAGCAGATCCTTACGGAAGGCTGACAGCACCTGTGACGATAGAGCAGGCTTAAGCCTTGCGTGGGATATGCCGAGTGTGTGTTCCGCGTGCCAAGCTTCTGTGATGTGTTGCGGCCGAGCCTTTCCCGTGAACATCGATGAGCTTCTGCGTGTGCGTGTCAAAGCACAAGCATGCATGCAACAAAAGCCTACAAGTCAACGTCGAAGCCCGAAGCGTCAGTAGACGCAAATGCCGCCTCATGACTTCAAAGAAGCGGAAAGGCCTAAGGCAGCAAAGAGACCCACCAAAGCACTAGGAATTTTTGGTGGGGAGCCTGATTCTGGATCTCGCGATCCCGCTGTGCCTGGCGACCGTTGAGACTTGGATTTTGCGCAGCAGGGTGGCAGGGTGGGTTTAGGGTCGATCGTAGCCCGGGCCAAGTGGGTCTCGAGGGCCGGGGCTTCGGAAGGCAGCGTAAGACTCTAGGCCCCAGGCCCTGCACTCCCCCCCAAATACAAGATCGCAGAGACTTGAAAGGTCTTGCTGTCCTGTAGGCCGGAGAGATTCTGCCAACAGGATATTCAGGCACTATAGGGTTCGGGGATATACCAAAAAGATAAGCAGCTACTGGCGGCTGTCCTCATAGCAACTTATACATACATAAAACAAAACAGACCAAGTCACAAGTCGCTGATCCGTTATGCAGGTTTCGGGCTATATTATATATGCATATGTAACCCGTATGAACAAGCTGTCGACACAGGCACAGCGCAGCAGCGCAGCTTTGTTTCTGGGAACCAGTGGAGACCGCCCGGTCGTGCAGACCTTCCCACACATCGTGGCACCCTCGGTATGGCACGAGATCGGCAGACACGCACGGGCCACTGGGACGAAAGAGAGAGAATCGTGAGAACTTCAAGCAGAAGGCGGCCTCACTTTTTGAATAACCATAGATTTGCACGTGTCGGGCGATGATAACCGGCAAGAGGCTCCATGGCACCACCTGAAACTTTAAGCCCAGAGTCCGGGTGGCCTCAACGATGAAATGCTCCGGATGACGTACGCGGCTCAATTCGGGATTTGGATTCCCGCAGTTCACCAGATCATACAGATTGAAAAACGAGCCTGCGGCTACTTCGCCCGCTAGAAAGACCTTATCCGAAATATGGCCTTCTGGCGGAATGCTCGGCGCAGCTTCGCAAGCTCCGGACATGGAAAATCCGGACACTGTCCAAGGATCCTGGAAAAGATCCAGGTGCAAGTCGCTGACCCAATGTGCATCCTCCCGCTGCCAAAGCACATGGTTGTAGGCAGCCAGGCCCTTTCGCTTTAGCCTCTCCAGGGTTATGTTCCATAGGACCTCGACATTCTTGTAGGTAAGTCTAGTCCTTCGGTAGTTCATGACTTCAGCACTCCCCTGGCCAAGGTATCGGTTGCAACCCTTCCTTGGAGGATCCTCCTGGAGCCCGGGATCCAGGAACTGAAGGTACAAGCTGCTCGCGCCGGAGGCGCGTGCGAGGCGCGAGAGAAGGCTCAAACCTTGTCGCACACTCGCATTGGCGAACTGAGGATTTGGGAGCGACCTGGCCTCGCGCTTGTTGTCTGCATGTAACGGATTGAAAACCCCGACAGCTTGTCCACTGATGCGGTCGGTTGTAATAGCTGACTTCCAATCCAAAAGCGCAAAGTAGTCCACTTCGTAGCCTTCCCGTGCGGCTGGAGCAACCACATGTTTGAAAGCACTTCGGGGGTAGTACCGATTCTTGATTCCGGTCACCAGCACTGCCAAACGGCCTCTCTGTCCTGCACCCTTCTTGGGAAAGGAACAGCGCAAAGTGGCTTCCGATGCTTTGCACCCTTGAGCCAGCATGGCTGTAAACGATAAAACCTTCGACTCCTCTCGGTACCCACCGTGCGGTGGGGGCGGTGGCGTCTGTGGCTTCTTTTTGCGACGGCGGAGATGATCATTACACCAGTCCACCATGGTGCGGCCGACCGCGGCATGAAACCTCGTCTCGGTCTTGGGAAGGTAACGATAGTGGTAGGAATGCTTCGGCAAGGTTTGTCTGCGAACCTGAAGACAGCTCCACGCTGCAAACTTCGTGAACCAATTTTTGCGAAGTGGGAAGTATGAGTGCTGGTAGGTGATACGGAAGTCCTCCCACCCCAGGCTTGCATTTGTCTTCAACTTGAAGACTGTGGCTTGAAGCATGCGTGAGAAAGCGTCGGATATATCTTCCTTGAGACCATCTGACTCTCTTTGTGCCTGCAGCAGCCGGGTGAGCCCCCTCCCATCCAAGCGTCCATCCACGGCAAACCAGTCGAAAAGCTCTCGGAGGTTGGGCTCTGCTTGCAACCTCAATGCATCCACAGGGCCAAAGGGCCACGGCCGCATTCGATCTGCTAAGACCGCAGGCCCAGGCCACATGCTCAGAGCACAGAAAGCGCGTCAAACCTGCGGGCCGACGATGCAGTGTCGGCTGAGGAAACGCACGATTTGAGGCCCTAACCTTAAGCCCAGTCAACGACATAGATTCGATCACCAAAGCTGAGGGTTGGTTCGAGCAGGTAGTTGAGCCTCGCTGTTCGGCACGGTAGACCTAACTGCACTGTGCACCGCCTCAGCTCGCAAAGATCGAACGGCTGAAACCTTCTTTGAACCCCCAACTCAAGACTCAAGTCGTGCTCGCTCCTTTCACAGCATAGGCCTCTAAGATTTCTTTCGTCCAAGTACCCTTGATCTCGGCCACGTAGACCTTCACACAGTTCTGCGCCATGCGGCACCGAAGGTTTTCGTAATTCAAGGATCCGAAAGACAAACGAGGCTTCAGGATGCCAGTGTCAACCTGAGATCAGGCTCGACCCAGCTTCAACATGCAATCAGAAGGCAGGCTTCGACACGCTTGAAGTTATTCAATCTGGTCCATGACAGGCACAGGCAATCGAAGAACAGTGTAGAGGTGTATCAGTCAACCCCTGCACCCATGCATATGGGCAAAAACAAGCCTTAATTAAGCACAAAAGCCTAAAGCAGCGCTTTCTGTTCATGCCTGTGGCCGATCCCAGTTTGCAGCGGCGACGGCCGCGGCATGGGAGAGTCGGTTCTCCAGGGGCTTGCGACTTTAGGCTATCAGAGTCGACGGGGATCCAATGTGTACAAACGAACGAACAAACATGCATGCATGAATGCGTGCATGTAAGCAGGCAGACATACATTGACATACACCATACATACAGCATGCATGCATACATCCATACATACAGGCATGCATGCATATGCACATAATTCAGATACAAGATTTAGTTATTGGCAGGCTTACTTCTTTGCTGAATATTTGCTCTGTGTCTTTATGTACATACATACTCATTTGTGTAATTACTTCTTGAGTCAGTCATTCATGTAGTTGTTCATGTCTTGGGACATCGCAAGAACACGCTGAGATTCTGATTAGAAAATGCGCCCGCCAGGTCTCGAAATGTAAGCCCATAGATTTCTGCTGTGGAAGCTCTTTCAAGGAAAGGTCCGTGACCAAGATTACCCCACCCTGAAGCCCTGACCCAGCACAAAACAGCTTGGCTCCAGCCTTTCGGCCGTGAAACCGATCGAAAGGGACTGGCAAGCCTCGAAAGCCCTGAAAGTTTCAATCCTGAAGCCCTACTGCAAACTACCTAAATACCTAAACCACCAACTCGTTGTCGCCTCTGCCCAGCGGTAGGTACGAAACTTGAGCTTGCCCTCCTCGAGCTCGGTCATGGCGCGGCGAAGCTACGGCGGGTACTTGGAGATCCAGCTTCAACCAAACATTGCTTCTGCTTGGTCAGATCTCCAGACTACGCAGATTCTGGTAAATACACGCTCCTTCTGACGATCAAAAGTCGGCTTGGCTGTTGTTGGCTCTCTGCGCAAGGACATTGGGTTAAGGGAGCTCGACAGGCTTCAAGGCAAGGCATGTCGGCGGCTTTCCGTAAGGGCTGGGGCTCAGAGGCTTTGGTTCTAAGGCTCCGGCTTCGGAGCGCCCGGATGGTTGTGTGTGTGTGTGTGTGGGAGGTGGAACGGCCAAGCTGTGGAACAGCGGCAGAAATCGGCGCGCCGTGTGGTCAACTCTGGTCGCGATGGAGATGCTAGGCATCGCCTTTGGGCCCAAAGCCACCCTAATGACTAGTAAAAACCTGTGCCTGTGTGTGTGAAGATCCCCAAGATCGGCCTATGCCGGCATCCTATCCGAAGTAACGAGAACCTCGAGGCCAAGAGAAACCTGAATCATGCGAGACCGTAAACTCTCAATTGTTCAAAACAAGTAGGGTGGCCTCAGGAAGCTTTTAGCTGCCGACTCGGATCCCAACATGTTCGCAACCCTGCTGATGTTTTGGTGTCCACGGCGTTTGACTCTTTGGACTCTGGCTTCGGCAGCCTTTTCTGTGGTTGTTGGGGTCACTTTGGCCAGCCGGGAGGTCACACTAAGGTCTGGCCTGCTTAAGGCCTAAAACCGCATCTCCCGTCCCCTGATCCAAGAATTTTGTTGACGGCTTCAAGCTTATGGGCTAAAGGCTCCTCGGGGAGTCAACGTTTCTCAACTTACCCTGGCTCAGTATCGCAAGGGTACCCTAGTGCCCCCTCCAATGCCGCCAGTGATCTCGCCGAGCTGAGGGTTCGAATTGGGGAGCACGAACTCGGAATCCACACATGCGGAGCCCGAGAACCTTCGAGCCAAACGACAAGCCCTGCACCCAATGCGGGCCCACACCTAGCGCCCTAAAGGATACCCCCAACAGTGCCAAAAGCCCGGAGACTGAGTCAGACTGAGAGCTCGAAGACCGAACTGGCCGCCAATTAAGCAGCAGGCCAACACTCCAAACCCTGAAAGCTTTGGGTGAGGGAACTGGGGAACCCTGCAGTAAGCCCTAAAAGTTTCATGTCAGATAAATGTTCACAGTTCTGCCACCGTCTGGTAATGCTTCAACATCTGCTAGGGCTTGCTTGGCAGCGCTTACCGTCTGTACTTCGAGTATGCGACACACCCCCTCTCTCCTCAGACACTGCCTCTTGAGACAAGGCGTCCGAAACAAACGCCACAGTTTTGAGATATCTGATATGCTGTCGATGATTACAATAACCCAAACAAACTCCAGGCGCCGCCGTAAAACCGAAGCCTTCAACTTTACAGTTCAGGACTCTTGTTTGTAGGTGTAGGGTTTCACTAAACCCTAACACCGCAAACCTTGAACTCAATGTGCCTTTAAATCCGACACCCTCAACCCGGAGGCAGCCGGTCACTGGCCGGTGCTCTGCGTGGTCGTCTTGCTGAAACTATTAGCCTTCGCTACGCTGCACTGCATGAATATGAATGCCATATATATATATATATGTATATATATATATAATGTGTATATGTATATGTAAATATAAAATTTTCTGTATGTATATAGTTAGTTACTTATTTATCCACATATACACACGCACAAATACATACATACATACATACATACATACATACATACATACATGTATACATGTATACATGTATACATGTATACATATATACATACATGTATACATGTGTGTGCATGTGTGTGCATGTGCATGTGCATGTGTATATGTGTATGTGCATGTACATGTATGTGTATGTGCATGTGTACGTACATGTACGTGTACACGTGTATGTGTATGTGCATGTACATGTATGTATATGTACATGTATATATATATATACACATACTTAGGCGTTTGCTGACATATTTACATATGGAAGACAGACAGACAGACAGACAGACAGAGACAGACAGACAGACAGACAGAGACAGACAGACAGAGACAGACAGAGAGAGACAGACAGACAGACAGACAGACAAGTAAATGTAAACATACACAGACAGATACAGGTATACATACACATACAGATACCAGATGCACATATACATACACATATGCAACGAAGACATATACACCTGCATGCACGTATCTGTATCTGTGCCTATGTCTACGTCTGGGTCATGTGCTGATATCTGTATCTAAAGGTCTATAAGCATATCTACATTCTGTGCCTATGTCTGGCTATCTGTATCCGAATCTGTCTATATCTATTGCCATCCACATCCCCATCCAGATACCTGCTGTTGTTTTTATCGTTACTGCATCTAAACCTGAATCTGAATCTAAAAGCCAACATCCATTACAGCAAAGCTTGAATCTACATCCGTATCTCTACGCCATTTATATCCATACCTGACACATGCATACCTCCCGAGTCAGCATTCCACCGAGGGGATGCTGACGGACTTGGCAGCGATCTGAGCCTGGGCGCCGGCTTTCGGAAGGAGGGCCCATGAGGGTTTTCAGGGTCTTCAGAAGGTGCTGTTGGGATAGAGTCTGACGGAGTTGAGTCTGTCGCGAACTATGATGATTTTGTGACCAGAAGAGGCTGCGGCGAGTAATGGGAAACTAGGGCTTTATCGACTTGATAGGATTTACACTGTCTGCTGGATTTCATGCTGCTTCATGTGGGCCCAGGCGGTTCAAGACATGTGTAATGGTTTAAGGCTCTGGGGGCAGATTGACTAGCTAAGGCTTCAAAGCTTTACGTTTATGCTGAAGAGCCCAGGGCTCACGTTGTAGGTTCATGTGCCGTGCTGGAGTCAGGCCCGGTTCAGGCAGGTCTTGAAAATTGGAGATTGAAAGAGTTCCTGGATTCGGGTCTTGCGACGGCCGATTCGAGCATTGTAGGAGACATGTATCAAACGTGCACCTGCCTGACCATGTAGAGGTTGACATTTCCTGATTTGTCGTGCAAGCGGTCTTCACAACGGCAAAAAGGCCGAAGCTTCTCAAGTCCAAAAAGCTTTTGCACGAAGCTCAATGCTTGACATTGATACCTCTGAGCCCGCACCTCGAAACTCTATCTTCAAACATCCTATTGCTTTCTGCATATGAAGCCTCAAGACTCCGCAACCTTCAAGAGTCTTATCCTAGGCCGAAACTCTTCCACTCCTTGCAGGTGCCCCTGCGATCTTCACGAACCACGCGAGGTTCAGCATGTAGCCGGAAGCCTGCCCCGCGAGGGGAGGGTTTCCCCATCTCGCTTGAAATTTCAGGGACTTACAAAGCTCACTCACCGTGACGAGATTAAACCGATGCAGCAAGGCACAAAGGTAATCACGAACACCGCGGCGCGCACACACACACACATACATCGGTCATGAACACGACCGTGATATACTGTGATGATTACGATGATGCTGCTGCTGGTGGTGATGATGATGGTGGTGGTGGTGGTGGTGGTCATGGTCATGGTCATGGTGATGGTAACGATCATGATGGCGACGGTGATCATAGTGATGATGAAGAAGCAGTCGCCCATACGGCCAACAGCAATGATGACTATCACTTGCGCTGCCACTGCCACCACAACCACAACCACAACCACGACCA
>BGNK01006249.1:0-28920 GCA_003297005.1 Symbiodinium sp. clade A Y106
AAAGGTAGTATCTTGGGTGGTAGCCTGTGTAAGCTCACAGCGGGGGGGAAAAGAAATAGAAACCAATTTGTAATTGTTTTCTCAGGAGGTTGCAACCTTGTGTCTAGACATGGACATGCTGCCCCCTCACACCCCTGGGAGTGTAGGGGCGCCATCTTACAAAGAAAATACTGCCGCTGCGCGGCGAGACGCCCTAAACCCTAAACCCTAAACCCTAAAACCCTAAAACCCTAAAACCCTTAAACCCTAAACCCTAAACCCTAAACCCTCAACCCTAAACCCTCAACCCTCAACCCCTAAACCCCTTAAACCCTGAACCCTAAACCTCTCTACCATATAAACCCTAAACACTAAAGAAATTCGTGAGCAAGGCGCAAAAATTCGTGGGCAAGACGCCAAAATTCGGTGGGCAAGGCTATTTTGCGATTTCGGGGTAAAAAAACGAATCAAAATCGCAAAATGGCCCTTGCCCGCGAATTTTTGCGCCTTGCGCACGAATTTTCGGGCAAAATTCGTGGGCAAGGCGCAAAAATTCGTGAGCAAGGGTCATTTTGGGATATCGACCTGTTTGGGTTCCTCGGGGGCAAAATTCGTGGGCAAAGTGCAAAAATTCAAAAAATTCGTGGGCAAAGCAAAAATCCCAAACCGACCCTTGCCCACGAGTTTTTTGCGCCTTGCAAACGAATTTTCGTGGGCAAGGCGCAAAAACTCGTGGGCAAGGGTCATTTTGGGATTTCGACCTGTTTAGGGTTCCGCGGGCCCAAAATTCGTGGGCAAGACGCAAAAATTCGTGGGCTAGGCGCAAAAAATTCGTCGGCAAGGCGCAAAAATTCGTGGGCAAGGCGCAAAAATTCGTGGGCAAGGCCATTGGATGCCGCTGGATGGGCAGTTCGAAGAACGGGAGCAAGGCCGCAATGTGGAGTCGTTTGAAGCGCGAGGTTGCATTAAAAAAGCTGAAGGTGAGTGTGGAAGCATCAGAAGCTGTGAAAGCCGAGAGAGAAGCCGTGAGGACAATTATCATGATGCCATGCCCACTCGTCAATATCCTTTGCTGTCTATGGACTACATGTTCTCTGCCATAGAAAAGAGAGAACAGCCTTTGGCAACCCATTTGGTCGTTGTGGATGCCCAGTGAAAGTACACACAAGCCATAGCCATTGAAAGCCTGAGGAACTGTGTAGAGGAGATCACCAGGATGGCCAGTGTGTTGGGGTACACCCGTATTGGGCTCAGGTATGACACGGAGCCAGCGGTGAAGCTATTGGCGAGATGTGTGGTCGCCACTCGTCTCAAGATGCGCTTGGCCATTGAAGAGGAGCCAGTTGCACGGTGCTTCTCGTGCTGAGTGGCATTGGGACAGTGAGATCGCTAGGTAATTGCCCTTACACACCGTACAAGGAAGGATTTTCCCTTTCAGAGTGCATGCTGAAAAACGAGTTCCAAGTGTGCTTTCAGATTTGTGATGAAAATGGGGCGATCATTGAGCTCAAAGAAAATGTAGTTTCAGCTCATGTCCAACAGCCTTTGTTTTGTCTTGGAAAGCAAATGAAGCGTCAGTGGAAGCCTGAGTGCAATGAGTTCGGTAGGTAGAACTATGCGTCGAGGTGAAGCTTGGTTTCCTTTGCACTGGTCTCGTAACAGGTTAGCTACTTGCATGACCATTTCGCGCGTGACCGATGAGAGCCTTGAAGATCCACCAACCGGCAAAGCCCCAGTCCTCCAGACGCGAGCGAGTGCAGATGATCATTGAAATTCCTGATGAATTGGAGTGTCATTCACAAGTAGAAGAGACAAGCACGACATCGCTTCATGACAGCAACGACAGCCATACCCGAAACCGGACACAAGACAAAGAGCAAAAATCCATATTTCGCATGGGCATACAGGCACGCTGCATTTCTTCATACGCGCTTCAAAGTGCAGAAGGGCGGTTGCGGTGCATTTGACCTTGTACATGGACGCAAATACAAGCCAAAGCTGATCCTTCCTCCCGAAATGGGTGAGAGTTGGAATCCATGTGTGTGGCTTGGTCGTTCGACTTTGGGCGACTTGAACTTGGTTGATGATGCCCAGGGGATACATCAGGCTCGAAGTGTTCGACTTTCTCCCAAAAGGTTCGATGTAAAGGCCCTCAAGACCATGAAGGGGGTGCCGTGGGACCACACCTTGGAAGTTCTCCAACCATGGCGGAAGGACCTGCTGGGACTGGACCTGGCCCAGATGAAGCTGCATCAGATCCGCCTTTGACACCGCCTGGAGCGGGCACTGACATAGCTGACTTGGATGCAGGCATGCGCCGTCCAGATCAGAGTGGAAGATCGAGTAGCAGAGGGTCGGATAGCATGTTTACAAATCATTCGTTTGAGTTGCGTGCGGATGTGGCTCCGGGAAGTGTTAATAGAACAAAGTTTGATGAAGAGATTGTGATCCCAGGAGGTGCGAGCGAATAGGGCTGGGCATGCTGAAGACGAGAATGTGAGAAGCTTCAGTTGCTCGATGCCGCAATGGACAAAGTAGAGTTGAATCGTCTTTTGAAGATGGGTGTCCTGAAGGAGTTGTTTGATGAAGCCGCCATGAGTGGCATGATGAACCTTGAGAGCAATTTCGTTCGGGATTGGAGATTTCGTTCAAATGAAGCGGGAACGAAGTGGTCATGGGTGCGGAGATCGCGCCTCGTGGCTAAAGAATTCCGCTTCATTGACCCAACCATGGAACACCTGTATGCTCCAGCATGTTTGCAGAAGCTGTTTGCAAGCCTTGCGTGTTCATGCCCCAAATCTTCGCCTCTACACGGGTGACATTAAAGACGCATACCTCGCAGTTCCCCAGCGCAGACCCACATTCATCCGGCTTGGTGATTCGAACTTTGAGTTGCTCTTCAACTTGCCTGGCCAAAGGGCTGGAGCTCCCGACTTCTACGACAAGTTGGCTGGAGTGATGATTGGAGACGGCATGGAGAGTTTCAAGGCAGCACCAGCTTTGTTCATCCAGTCTCAGTCGATTGGAGTGTCGTCGCATGTAGATGACTTGGACAGATGAGCGCGTAGAGCAGTTGAAGTTCAAGTTGAAAGCAGCCGGGTTGAACTTTTCCATTGAGGGTCCATGCACTGTGGAAGGGGGAGGGTGTCATTTTCTGAAGCGGAAGTTCAGCGGCACTGGTGAAGGGATTCTTGTGAGCCAGTCAGGAAAGCACATAGAGAAGCTTGTTGAGCTTGTTGGAGTTCAACGTGCAGCGGGCAAGTCGACACCTTGCCCTTTGAATCCGAATGATGTGAAGAACGAGACGCCGCTGGACGAAGAGCGGCACGGCATCTATCGGACTGCCATCGGTGTGCTCTTATATTTAGGTCAGGATCGTCCAGAGTGTCTTTATGCGATCAAGGTTTTGAGTGGCAAGTGNCGGCATCTATCGGACTGCCATCGGTGTGCTCTTATATTTAGGTCAGGATCGTCCAGAGTGTCTTTATGCGATCAAGGTTTTGAGTGGCAAGTGCACATGTCCAACAGAACATGAGTGGGCCTTGCTGCGTCATTTGGTGAAGTACTTGAAGACCTGTCCGAATCAAGGCATTCTCCTGACCCCGTGCTCTCCAGGAAGAACTGTGCAACAGAGATGTTTGGGATTGGATGCCACGTCGAAATCCAAGGAAACCTTGTTTGGCAGTGGTCACTTGATTGAGGCCATCAGCGATGCTTCTTGGGCTGGTGAGAGAGATCGTAAGTCCATCAGTGCAATGTGCGTGTATCTGAATGGAAACTTAATCTATATGCCGTGAACAAACGTCAGAAGTGCATCACCTTGAGCCTTGAGCTCCTGCGAAGCAGAGTTGCACGGATCGTTGGCAGCAGTCCAAGAAGGCATCTTCATCAGAAGGGTTCTGGAGTTTCTTTGTGGTGAGCCCGTTCAGCTGTTGCACAGGGTTGATTCATCAAGTTGCAGAGTGGTGATCGGCAGACAGGGATTGAGCAGAATGCGGCACATCGACCTTTCGTATCTTTGGATACAGGAGCGCTGCAAGGACGGAGAGTTTGCCACCTCAGCCGTGAGTACAAAGTTCTGTCNTGCTTTCGTACATGCTTGGCATTGTGAGGGATGGAGAGTATGTTGGTAAGTCCGAGTTTGAAGATGAGATCACCAAACATGAGTTGAAGCGTGTCAAGAAATGCCAAAACCATCATTCCACCCAGAATCTCAGAAGATTACTCCTAGTAATGCTAGCAACGATTGGAGAATCAGCAACTACTTCAACTACATGTTCCGATTTGTGGAAGCATGGCCACTCAACCTAGCGCCACTTCGAAACGGAGGAGCACCACCACATCATGCTAACGGTAGTGCCGGTGATCCTCCTGGTGGTCATGCCTGCCCTAGTCCATCCACGCCATTCACCCTCCTTAAAAAGTCCGGAGAGTTGAGCTTGCGATCGATTCAGATAATGAGGAACCGAACAAATGCAAAGCCAAATCAAAGCGGCATGTCACCAATGAATCCCGAATTTCAGCAGCGTCAAAGAAGTACTTGGGGAGTCTACTACGAGAGCAGCACGCCGAGTTCACCAAAAATCCCCAAGGAAACTCCTGTTACAAGGGTTGGACGCCACAGCGCATCGTGGAGCATGAGCGGAGGCTTTATGGTCAACTTGTACGACGAGGCGTTGTTCCTGGTGATGCCAAGTCTTTTCTTGGGACGTATTTTAAAAGACCTGCATATCGAGAAAAGAAAATCAGCACGATAAAAGCGCCAGGTCGTTTGTTGGTGTTCCAGACTTGGTTTCATGAGTTTGAATTCAGGAGGCTTTTAGAGTTACAGGATTGGTAAAGAAGCCAACGCACGACGCGTCCATGGGTAGCGATGTAGTTTAGGTTTCGGAAAGCAGTAATTAGCGTTGACAGCATGAACAACTGGACTTATTCCACGGCGCTTGTACGACGTCCAAGCTTGGATATAACAAGGCTGCGATTGCATGGTGAGGAAAAGTATATAGCAACCATACGTGCAACATGTCCAAAAGAGTCACATGCATCAGAAAGCCGCAATATATTCTGTCTCTAGAGGCACGTACTGGCCTCGATCATTCGATTGATTCATCATCGATCATGCTCAAACAACCGACCGCCAATTTGCCTCTCGGCACGTGCAAATCAAGCAAGCAACCAAGCAAAGCAGAGACAAGCAACCACACGCGAGCGTACAGCCGACTCGAATCCTCTTTCTCTAGAGGCACGTACTGGCCTGAATCGATTGATTCATCATCGATGCACGGAAATCATCCTCAAACAACCGACCGCTGATTTGCCTCTCGACACGTGCACATCAAGCAAGCAACCAACCAAAGCAGAGACAAGCAACCACACGACCAAGCCAGCAGCCGACTCCAGTTCACACACCCGAGCGACTCCAAGCGAGCGACCAATCAATGGATGCGTCCAAGGACCAATTACCTGCAAGTGACAACGACCAAGGCTGAGGTGGGAATACACGGGATGATTCAATCCTGCCGATTTAAAGTTCGGGTTCAGAGTTTAGGGTATACATAGCAGTACACGATCTCGGAAGAGCTGTGGCAAGACTAAGAATTCCTCAGCCACGAACATCCACTTTTTTCAGCCATCATTGCGAGACCATGCCAGCGTTCTCTTTAAGATATACTGCTTGGACAGCTGCTGTGTGGCCGTCTGAGGCTTCAGTGATGCCGCAATTTTTGCCAGCCACTTCATGTTGTCCTCGTCCACCCAATTCGAAAACGACTCCGGGTTTTCGTTGGTCGAGGCAACAAAGTCGAGCAAGTGTCCCAGCATGTGCAGCTTGGGTTTAAAATGATAGAGCAGTTTGCCTGCGTGGACATTGAATGCAGCCAGTCCCTGAAAGCTCTCCAAGAAGAGATTGCCCAAGAATGTCGATTCCCGCGTTTCATCGTGTGACAGAAAGGGCTTGCTGCCGGCTGCCCACAGCTGCAGGAGGGTGCTGACAACCGATCTCTTGTAGCTGTTGTGGACAACAACAGTGTACGCGACGTATGTATATCCGGGAAAGCCAGGAATGCAATGGGCCACCAGCTGGTCACGCTCCTCTTGGCAGTAGAAGACCTGGCCGGGCTGAACACCTGGATAGCCCGAGTGCCCAGCCCTTCGAACCCTTCTGATATTTTGTCCCGAGAAGACACAAAAGAAATTTTAAGTGGCCGAAAAAGGATTAAGCAAGCTCGGTAGAGAAAACTATTAAGGCCATTCTAGAGTAAACGGTCAAAAAGGGAAGATAGCTATACAACCTCTGGATGTCGCTTGACATTCTTTGTGTGTGGGCGAACGCCTGTCGCCTCACTTGTGTTGCAAGGCATCCGCCTTGCTGCTGTAGCTCGCAGGTGGTCCAGCCTTGGACCAAGCATGNTCGCTTGACATTCTTTGTGTGTGGGCGAACGCCTGTCGCCTCACTTGTGTTGCAAGGCATCCGCCTTGCTGCTGTAGCTCGCAGGTGGTCCAGCCTTGGACCAAGCATGTAGAATTTCATCTGTTCTGCCCAGCGTCACGTGTGAAAACGAAGGTGAGTGTGCAGCAACTGCGATGTTCTTTACTTGCAACATTCGGTCTTTACTAATATATGAAACCAAGAACGCTTCTGCAGCCATATTTGCTCAATCAAAAGCGTGAACCAAGAATTAATAGCGTTACTTTAGTAATACTAGTATTTGTTTTAGTAGTATCTATGTAAAACCGAGAAGAAGCATCGCCACGCGCTTGCCTGGGGGCGTCATTGGCCCTGGACTATGCAACCTCAGACAAAGTAGCGGTAGTAGAAGTAGTATATTCGAAGTATAGTAGTATAGTGGTAGTAGTGTAGTACTATAGTACTAAGTTGAAGCGAGGAGCCGCGGCCCGCCCGGTGGCGTCACAGGAAGCCTGAGCAACCGAGACAGAGAGAGAGAGAGAGGAACAAAGTTGAGGCAAGGAGCGGGCCAGGCGGCGTCCTTGGCCCCCATGTGGGCGGATGAAGCCTCAGAAAAAGTAGCAGTACTAGAAGTAGCATTCGAAGTAGTGGTAGTACGTTGTGCCGAGGGGCACTGCCCGCGGCCGCGCAAAAAAAGCCTCGGGCGGTGTTATCGGCGCCGGGCCGCCCCCTTTCCTCAGTCGCGAGGCAGTGAATTCATCAATTCGTCAGTACAGAGAGCACAGTTAGCCCAGTAGGATTATCATATATCACATGTACAGTGATGCAAGTAATGATACAAGCAGGAAGTGGCTTCAGTGCGAGCAAAGGAGCGGGCGTGGTGGCGGAGGCCTTCTCGGCCCTTTCCTATTGCCCCGACGCTCGATTGGGAGCATGCTGGATCTTCGATCCGTCTTGAGCCCAAGCACTCAGGAGCCACTTGCAATCACTTGCAGCAATTTCAACGAGCACCAGCCGCTAGTGGCAAAGTTCGGTCCTCGAGGATCTTGGTCATGGCAGGAGCGCTCCCATCTTGGCCGGGTAGCCTAGGTATGTGATCATGTAGGGGAAATAGAGCTGACTCGGATTTAAATGGAGTTGTCTTCTTCATCGTCTCGGGTGCCGGGACTTCTATGATGCACAGGTTTCCGGATTTACGTCAATATGTGTTTGACTAGAGTGGTGCAAGAAACCACCCGCCGTGCGTCTGTTGAAGATAGGCCGGCCTGGGGCTCATTTTCCAAAATTTCAGTGCGACAGGGTAAGAGCTTGCATTGAGAAAAGACGAGACGTTTTTACGCTTTTGGTCAGGACTGCTTGTCGGCAGGGACGAAGTGTAGCTTCAGAACCACCCTCTTCGTCTCTGTGCCACCGTAAGGAATCTCGATGTAAAATTGAGATGGGCATTCTGGAGGTCGCTGTAGACATCCTGGAGGTGCCTCTACACGTAGACTTCCAGGCGGAGTGCGGCTGCGGTCACGGCTCGCTCCTTGAGGCGCATTGTCGATCTTCTTGTCTGTTGGTTCCATGCTGTGCCTCTACACTAACGTTGATGAATGCAGCTGGGCGCTGAGGTTGAGCCTGAATGGGCCGCACAGTCAGGTGTGATTGGCTCGGAAGTGCCAGGCACAAGAAAGAAGCATCGGACGTGTCGCAGCTTTATGCACTTCTAGGGTCCTCGCTGGCAGCGCTGAGCTTTGATGGCATTCTGTGACCTCAGGCAGAGAGAAGTACTCGGAGCATGCCTGGTCTTGGCGACAAGCATCTGTGAGTACGGGCAGCAGGCACAGTCTCACGCTTTGGAGCTCGCCGCTGCTGGCGCAAGCAGACTCGAGCTGAAAACGGCTACCAAGTTGACACGTTAGGCTCCCAAGCAATTACAGAACGATTCCTCAAAGAATCATGCCCCCTAAGAAGTGCAGCCCCGTGCAGGATCGAAGCCCCAAGCGACGAGGAAGCAAGCAATCAACCAGACCCACAGGTTTTGCAGGCACCACCTCCGGGTACTCTCAAGGTACTCTCAAGGTACTCTCCAGGTACTCTCCAGGTGCTCTCCAGGTGCTCTCGATCAAGGTGCTCTCCAGGTGCTCTCCAGGCATGCTCTCAAGGTACTCTCAAGGTACTCTCAGCGCATGCGGCGTCAAAGCCCCAAACAAAAGGGCAAAACCCAGACGATGCTGGGAGAACCAATCGAAATGTGTGCAGTTTTGGATCTCCCATAAGTATCATCAGGATATATATGTATATATCACATATATATGTATGTACGTATGTCTATGCATGCATGCATAGCATAGATGAAGATTTGGGGCGCGGCGTCCGCTGCGATGTGAGGTTTGATATAGATGTGATATGTAGGTCATATAGATCTTCCTGCACGACAAAAGACCTAAAGAAAAGACTTCGGACTTTTGTTGCGTCTGCATTCTACAATAAAAGCAAATTAGTCGGATAAAAGCAAGGTCATTTTAAAACGCGCTAAGCATCATCAGGTTTCTGGCTTGGTTGTTGATGGTTGTGCTGCTAATCTTCTGCGGAATGATTTGGCAAATCGGTACATGGCTCGGGTGGCGCATCATAGGGCAAATCTCTTGGAAACACCAACAAGAAAGCGATCAAGGTCGAGCTGAAGGGGGGCATCCAACATTTCGCGGACAACCTCGAGGACACCTTCATCGAGATCAACACGGCGACGGAGATCTACATCAGCGCGGATGCGGAAATCCTCATCATCCACATCGCAACGGAGAGCTACATCATCTGGACCGTCATCGAGAACATCGCGGAGATCTACTACATCAAGGAGAACATCATCGAGAGCTACCACAACTATATTATCATGGAGGCGAACCACGTGGACATGGCGACCGAGTTCTACCTCAACATCGACATCAAGCTGGACGCGGAGACGAACCACTACATCAAGGCGGACACGGACGACNCCACAACTATATTATCATGGAGGCGAACCACGTGGACATGGCGACCGAGTTCTACCTCAACATCGACATCAAGCTGGACGCGGAGACGAACCACTACATCAAGGCGGACACGGACGACCGACGACCCCACGATCCGCAACATCAACATCAAGGCGGACACGGACGACCCCAAGATCCGCAACATCCACATCAAGGCGGACGCCGAGAACTCGACAACCCACCTACGCGCAATGACGGGTTGGACGAGAATGATCTTCGCGTGTACCGTGCCAGACTTGCTTGTGACCATGGGTTTTCAGCTCAACAAGTTCAGGTAGCTCCACGATTTGGTTACGCATTCCATGCCAGAACTTGCAGTTCAATCACAAAAGATGCGAAGGCGATCAGAACCATGTCAGTCCGTGAAGCTCTCATCGAAGGTTATGAACCGTGCAACAAGTGTTTNGTGATCAAGGAGTTTGCTCGTAATCGACGCCTCCGCAACCGCTGAGATTGCAGAGTGGATTGAGTCCACCGTGAGGGGTATGTTTAAAGCGTAGCCGCGTGAAACACGTAGGTTATGCATGCATTGCTGATTTGAGTGGTCACTAAGAACTTTGGTGATCCTGCAAAGAGTTTGTTTTGGTCTTGATCCGAGGACCGTTGAACTAGTCAAGAAGTTTNGTGAAACACGTAGGTTATGCATGCATTGCTGATTTGAGTGGTCACTAAGAACTTTGGTGATCCTGCAAAGAGTTTGTTTTGGTCTTGATCCGAGGACCGTTGAACTAGTCAAGAAGTTTGCGGTAGTGCTGTGGAGGAGCACCCTTTTGCACTTTTCCCAGGTTGAGATCATAGTGATTTCAACGTTGATGTGATTGATAGCTGCAATTGCCAGCTATAAATCAAAGGGGGTAACAACGTTTTCTGTACACACTAGACCCTCTTTTCTGCTTGTTGACGGAGCTTGTGAAAGCTTTGACAAACCGGACGCAATAGGCTCAGAGTGACGAAAAGTGTGACCTCGAATTTGGGGTTTGGTTTTTAAGAATCCGAAGCCGGAAGGTGTCCTGCCGCAGCAATGCTGGTAACTGAAGTGGAAGTTGTGGGCTACTTTCTCACTAGAGTGTTTAACCAGCTGATTTGAGCAGTGCAGGCACAAATTTAAATAGAAACCAACAACTCTTCAACATGAATGCGCATGCACTGAATTGCACTGACAGCTCACACATGTAGCAGCACATGACTCACAACCGCTCCTGCATGAACATGACATGTTGCACTGAACCTAAGACCGCGGAATCCTTGCGAAGCCAGGCGTTCGGAAAGGCTTTGCGCTCAATCATAGATCGAAATGGAGGATGTGAAACAACTTCCTTTAACCACCCAGTTTGAACAGAATTAAGGAGGTTTCTAGGATTAGCACTACGTTTGATGAGGCAATCAGATAAGCAATGTTCGGTTCGAACGTGAGAAAGATCAGCAATAGCTCCTGAACAAGCTTCCTTCCTCAGCATGTGATTCATGTGAATGGTTTCCTGTTGTTCAGGTGAGTGAGTAGTGGAAGCCGTGGACACGAGGTTGTTTGCATCGGTTCTCATGTGGATCTCAGCATCCATTCCACTGATGTCCTTCCACAATCCTCGAAGCATCTGACAGGCACCAAAACACTTCATCAGTGGATTCAAAGAACACCAAAGAGCTGTAGTGTCCCTTCGATTCTTGACCCTTTCGTCAGCAATAAAGATAGTCATCGCTCTCTGAGATGACTTATCGCTGTTATTGCGGAATGCTGCGTCAGGGATTCCTAGAATCCTGGGAGTTCCCTTCTCTGGCCATACCCGCAGCTCCACCTGTTCACTCCAATCTGTCCACACAACTTGTTCAACTCCTTGCAATGGCCAACGGTGGGAGCCGCAGATGCTGAAGCCAATCGTGAAAACTGGTAGCACGCCTGAAATTGAGTTCTTGACTGCAGCCAGTTATGGCCTTATACAGGGCCACCGGTCGGAAACAGGAATCGATGGACATCCGTGGTGGAATGCCAGAGCACCTTGGATTACTTCCTTGAGGCATGGACAGAAGCACCAAAATGTCCACATCAGTGCCATCCCAGAGTGCAGCATGTTTCGCAAACAGTTTGTGTCTCCTGAAACAGTACGAGGACATTTTGGGAGGCAAACCTTACAAGGATTGCAGTTATCTTGATTGGAGCAGTTTTCCTGGTCTTGATCCTTTGGTGGCCACAGTTTTCGAATGGGGCCACAGCATGGACGATGATCCATGGGCAATGACTCCTTCAGGGAAGGTGGGTGTCTCCGACTCTACAAGTGCAGCTTACCTCCTCAACGACCGGGATCATGATTCTCACACTCCGCTTCTCATCGAGGTTCATGCGAACCAGTATTCGGGAAGCAGGATGAGAGCTATGAGCCGTAATCCTGATACCGTCAAGGAGGCAGCAGATCGGAGGAAGGCGAGACAGAAGGCGAACAAGGCTCGTGGTGCAGCCGATCCACAGGCCACACCAACGGACCCAAGCTCTCCACAGGGAGAGGCATCGTCCGGCCAGACGTCCTCCAGAACCCGCACAACCGTGGAAAAGGAGGCAAGTCCTCCAAGGGCAAGGACACCGCGAAAGGCAAAGGCAAAGGCAAAGGGAAGAACTGACTAGATTCTGACTCCGAGTCGGAACCGCCGATTTATGGTCCAGCCCCTCGATCTATCCATCATCCTAGGCCTAGGCCGTTCGATCCTGTCGTCTTTCAGAATGACAACTACCAGTGGAGTGGTGAGCACCGTGACCGGACCTGGGATCATGATATCGAGGCTGTGGACTAAGTTCTTTCACGGAATGCTTCGAAGGTATCCATATTCAGTGCCTTTCCATTTCATAGGAAGATGCTTTTCTCAGGAAAAGGGACGTCCTCAGAACCTTGCCAACAGACAGAATGAGATACTTAATTGAACAATGAACAAAGAGTTTTCGACCGAAGATCCGTTTGCGTTTCGTGTGCGTGTTCTGCTTTTTCATAAATGCTGTCTCCAGGCTGAGATGTACAGACACTCGTAAGTTACAAATGTAGCCCAATCACTCCGCCATTATCACTTCCGGGAGGATCCGAAGCTGTGCAAAGGACAGCTGCGTAGGGCCACGAGAGCTGCGTTTTGCGTCAGCTCCACGAGAGTTACGTCAGCTCTACGTAGGCTACGTCAGCTCTACGTAGGCTACGTGAGCTTTACGTAGCTTATACGTAGCCGTACGTATCTTGTATGATCTATTTATTTTCGTGCACATAGAAGGAAAATATAGTATACGCATAGCAATATATGCATATAGCATGCATTATACCAATGGCGTAGGTGTATATACTTCTATATATATTATAATGTATATTTTAATAACTATACACACATACGTGTTACGTTCTGCAGCTCCGCTGTATGCAACCGTGCACAAAGGACATCTCCGCAACGTAGACGACGTATACGTCGCGTGCACCGGAACGTAGACGAAGTACATAGACATACCGTGAGCTTTAATTATCAAATTGATACATATACTATATTTGTTTATTTATATTTATATGAATAGTATATATAATTTATAAACTATATAATATATGCATTCATATATATATATATATATATATACGTGCCGCGGTCTGCAGTCCGCGCCACGAAGCCGTGCACAAAGGACATCTGCGCCACGTAGCCAACGTATAGGTAAATACATATATACGTAAACGACGCGACGCTCTGCAAAGGACATTTCCGCAGCGTATACAGACGTGCTGCGCGTACGTGCGTCATATGCAGCGATGCGCATTGCAGGAACTCCGCTACCAATGGTTGCATGCATGCATGCTTCGAAGGAAGTTGACATACGTGTGGAAACTGTGAATAAATGTGGTCAGTTTCGCCACAGTATGAAGCGGCTCTTTGAGCCAAAAAGAATATGCCTAAAAAAGGAAAGAAAAAGAAGTAGCGTGTGTGTATATGTATGTATGCATATATATATGTATATATGTGTACATTTGTGTATATACACATATGTCTGTGTGCGGAATATAAGTAGCATGTCTTCGTCAAGTCTTGAATGCGGGGTCGTCGTTTCGCTATGTGAGTCCTGGAATTCTTAGCACGAGAAGGCTTAAGCTTAACAGTGTTTAATGCGGACGATGACAGCTTCCGGGCGGTGGGCCTTCGGGGTGTAGGAGTCGCAAAGATTGGATTTAGGGCATCGGAGTTTCGATAGGTATTGCTCGTACGATCTTTGCCGTCGGAGATACATGGCTTAATTGTTTGAGGTGGGCCTTAGGCCTTAATGTCAGGGTCAATACATTCAATAAACAGCAGGAGTCCGAAGCCCCAAGCCTCGACTTCACAGGGAGCCTTGTTAAAGTAATCAACCCCTAACTTATGAAACCCTAAATGCCTTGAAACTCGAACTGCCCAAAACCTTCAAAGCCACCGGTTTTGAACCGTTGGGTGTGCTTCATTCTGGGTTTAGGGTTTAAGGGCTTAGGGTCTATAGGGTTTAGGGTTTAAGGGTTTAGGGTTTAGGGACTGGTATGGGTTATTATGGGCTGTCAGGGGGCTATCATTATGGGTTTGGAGTTCATAGGGGTTGTAGGGTTTTCAGTGGTCTAACGGTTGAGGGATTCGCCTCCCGTCGGCTGATCAAGTATACTTCGTACTTAGAGTGTGTTGTATGGCATACATGCAAAGGCACCTTCTTAAGGACTTGTGTCATGCTCAGGGATGTATGGATAGGGTTGTATATAGGTTTTGTAGTTAATGTTAAACGCCGGCACATCTTCGAAGCCCCTGCAGAAAGGAAGTTGCAGTTTTGAGGTTGGTTCAAGTGATTGGTCTTTTCTGGGAAGGGCCGATAAATCTTGTACATAACCTGGGCGAGAATGTGGCTTGGGGTGCGAGCTGCTATGGACATACGGTTCGAATTATCGGAAACTTTGGGGTTCAAGAGCCTTAAATTAGGGTTATAGGGGATATATGCTCAAAGGAAAACCCGAACACCCAAATCCCCAAATCCCTGTCGCCTGACTTTCACAAGCCCAGCGCACGACTGCTGCGAAGCTCTGGAGGCGGGGCATTCCGGCACAGTTTAGGCGAAATCTAAACTCCAAAAGGGTAGCCCAAACAATAACTTATGCCGGTCTGTAGTCTGGTAATTCTCGTGACCGTCGGAAGCGGAGGCTCAGCAATAGCAGAATTCTTGCGTAGAGCCGGGACATAAGATTCGCTGCATGGCATTTAATGCCAACCCTCTTCAGTTTACCCAGAAACGACTCCTCTGCCCACACTGCTCCAATGATCATCAAATTCAGCTTCGTGCGGCGCATGTGCCGCGAGAGGTGAAGCAGGTAGTGCAGTTTAGGCTTGCAACGGAAGCATTTCCAGCTTCGTGATAGACATTCAGCTGCCAGCAGCTGCCATAATTTCAGGTGCTTGCAAAACTTTCCATGGGCTTCCTTACATGGGGGCAACAGGCATTCGGAATAAGATTACTTCGGGATTGAATATTTACTTATGTTGCCCAAACAAACGGGGCCTCAGCTTCGCTCTCCGAGAGAATTAGGCCACAGGAATCCAACAGCTTGACGGCATCGTACAGGGTCCACAGGCAGACCGTGATCATCTTCAGCATCGGTTCCTGTTGGGGGATGTGGGATTTGGGGCTTAGATTTACGGGGTTTAGTTCAGAGTTTCATAGGGTTGGACGTTTCGGACTTTGTAGGGTATAGGATCCCAAGAGCGAAACTAGAAGCGAAAACATTTGCAACACCCGACATCAGAAATTCCGAACACGCTCCTCGGGTCTCGCGGCGGAAAACGCAGCAGCTTTGCGACAAAAAAACCACAGACTTGTTTTCACACTCGCAGCTTTGAAGACACTTCCAAGCTCAGCCCAATCTTCATTTGTGGTGTTGCTTTTCGTGAATCTTGGCATATCCATCGATATCCTTAGAATTTGTGTCAACTGTGTTAATGTTCGGAGCTATATAGTACTAAAACACAGCAAAGCGTTGCTGAAGCATTGGGCCCGAAATACTTGTGTTCACGGCACGTATCCTTCATCTCAACAGAAAAAGCTTTCAGGTTGCTGTCGTAATTTCCATGCCCCAGAAGGCCCATTCGCTGCCAAACACCAAGGCAAGAGGCGAGCAACACACGAGCCGTGCCCAGCCACACGATATGCATCACATCAAAAAACACAGTCTCCAGCCGGAACCCCGGCATCCCCATCCATGGAGAGGGGTCGCTTTCATGCTTGATGTAGTCTTCGTGCCGTAACTCTGTCATCCAGCAAGCAGCATCTTCACCCAAGTGTGTATAGGCCAAGATTTTGTCGGCGCTAGGAGCAGTGGCCATGCACTGGTCACACATCCTGTTGCACAGATAATACCGCGAAAAAAAATGTGCCTGCACCCTCGCTTTGAGGTCTGCTTTCCATCCGAAGTACACCAGCCGCCAGCCAGATGCTAACGGTCTGCCTTTCATACTGAGCTGAAACGGTGAAGTAAAGCAATCATTGTCCATGTCCACTGCGGGTCCAACCCCTTTAAGGCTTTGTTCCATTGGCCACGACAAAACGGCCGCAACTTTCGCGTGAGCATATCGCTGCACCGCCTCTTCCCGCATGCACGCGTGCGGGATGATGCAGTTCGGAAATTTAACATCCCAAACCTTCAGGAGGTTTAAAGGGAAAAGGTTTTCGTGATGGACAACGAATGAAACCTGAACACACAGAAAGAAACAAGAGATTGCGTGCAAAACGCCCAGGGACATCCGACTCTTTATCCGTGAAAACCGAGCTCATATTCCAGACGATGTACTCCGAGTTCCGATAAAACTCAGCCCCGTCGCAGTGGAAACAGACCGGCACACATCCTTATGCGTATTTGTCTATTTGTTATGCATATCTCTTTACAAAGAAGTATTCGGAAAATGTCTGCAGTTTGAAGACCAGGGGCTCGCGAGGTCCACATCCTCGCTGAAGACAAGGTGATGTTTCCAGTCATCGTGTTGTCGGCAATGCTCCCAGAAGGCTTTGATGTCGCTCGCAGAAAAACCGCCAGTCATCGATCTTTGAAACTGGCGCATTCCGGAAATGCGCATCTCTTCTCTCGCTCTCTCTCTCTCTCTCGCTCTCTCTCTCTCTCTCTTTGTTTGTACGTCTCTGCGTCATTATCACGAACGGCACAACACTACAACTGATTTCCTCCGGCCTGCACAGGCCCCGCTTGATGTACACAGTGCAGAATCTCGTGAGGCAACAGCATCGGAATCTTCACGATGTCCGTCTTTGTCGAGTCCGGGACCTGCAGGATCGTTGAACAGAGCTACAGCTACATGCACTCTCACTAGAGTTTCGTCACAGACAAGTTCATCTCTACAAAATTCTGAAAATTATCGAGGGGCCGAAAGCTCCATCCAAACTGGCAAAGGTTCAAGCTGAAAGTTCCAGAGATTTCTCATCCATCGATGGAGATCCCTTTCTTGATTTGATTCATGACGGCCGTTTGTTCCGAGCGAAGCAAATGCCATCATGGCCTCATGGGGAACGTCCTTCACGAACGCGCGAGCCATTGTAGCCAACTGTTGAACGCCGGCTTGGCCCTGCCCCAGCATGCCTTGCTTTTGATGTTAGCGGTTAGCTCCGAAAGAAACGACACATCATTATGTTGTGTGTGCTATCTTTTCCGAGAATCTAATGAACTCATCGATAGCATATGAACTCATCTCCTCCACCTTCCGCTTCCGTGCCCCGTGTGTGGCTCTATGCAGCGCAGCAGTCGAAGCAGCAGTTTGTACAGCCAAATCAGACCTTGCAGCAAGGTGGAATTCCGACGTCATATACGGTGGTAAACATGATACCTATACTGTACCTAGAGTCTCCATTTTAGTTCCTTTGTTTGGTTAACCAAAATCTCTATTATAGGATCCCAACCATAAAACTGGTTAACCAAAAAAGGAACTACAATGGAGACTCTAGGTATGTACCGGCATAAGTTCCAGCAAAGAAGCTCTTTTGTCGTTGGCCCGACAGGCTTTGGGAGTTTGGGTCATAGGGTTCAGGGGTTCAGGGTTTTGGTGTTATTTTTGGAGTTTACTGTGTTTTCGGGACTTACTTATTCAAGCCGAAGCTAGCCATCCCTTTTTGTAGGTTGGCCAAAGCCCGAGCCTTCCAGCAGTTAAAGAATTGCCGAGCGAAGAGGTCTTTGGGGCTTTAGGCTTTAGGTGCACGTTTCCTGTAAGGATAAAGTGAGGGGCCTGTGTTTTCCAAGTCAGCTAGGATAACTCCGGAGTCGTGCGTCCTCACTACGTCGTGCAGCATAACCACAGCCGCACTCCCCAAAAACAGCCCAGAGTATGTTTGAAGGCCATACTATAGTTATACAGCCCTTTCCATTTGCAGCACGCCTTGTCACAGGCGTGCATGTCGAAAGACCTGGGCAAATGCAAGGGTGAGGACTGTTAGGGTTTAAAGGGCTTCGCGCTTCAGGTGTTTATTCACGTTGAGAGCTCCGGGATTTGGGACGGTGGTTTCAAGTACTTCGAGGGTAAGCCCCAAAACCCTACAAACCCTTGAAGCTTGAGGCTTCAAGCTTTGGGGCAGCTTTCGGGCTCTGGTCTGGTTCAAAATTCTTGGGGATGAGATTGTTGCCCATTAGAATTAGAATGTTCGGGGTGGTGGCGTACAGAATTAAGCTTATGGGGCTTTAGAAAGAAACTCGAAGCTTTGATGTGGCTATTTAGGAAAATTCTGAAACGTCATATAGAGTGTGCAAACGAATGCCGCTTTTCCGGGCTTTCATGCATGATGTTGCCCACAGAAGCTGCCATCATGACTGCAGATGCTGTGCTTTGCGCAGCACCAAACTTGAAATCGGGCTCACTTGAGCGATTGCCATTGCGCATGCTTACAGCTTAGAAGCTTCGCAAACTTGTTTGACAGCCATCACTCCAAGCCAAAATGCCCGTCTGCAACTTGTGAAACCTGTTACGCACTCTTGGCCTCGTTGGCGGCAACGTTCTTGCCTTTCTTCTTCTTGTCCTTCTTGTCCTTCAAGGTGTTGAGCAAGCCCTTGGCGGATGCCTGGGCGAATAGCTAGGGTTTAGGGTTTAGGGTTTAGGGTATCTCAGGGCTTATGATCATTTTGAGATTGTTTACAATTGCAAGTGCAACACTGGAGGGACTTAAGGGTTCTAGGCTCAAGGCTTCATGAGTCAACCGGCAAGAGTAGGGGTGTAGTAAGATCTTAACCAAAGACAGCGAAGTCTTGGCAGGAGGGGGGGTTTAGTGTGGTTTGTAAGTCGTGTGTAAATGTGTATGTTCGTGTATGTATGCACGTGTGTATGTGCTATAGTGTATGTAAGTGTGCATGCGCGTGTATGTGTATGTGTACAAGGGTATAGAAAACATGCATGGCATATGCACACATGTACACATATATACATGCATATGTGTATGTGTATGTGTAGGTGTAGGTGTAGGTGTAGGTGTAGGTGTAGATGTAGATGTAGATGTATATGTATATGTATATGTATGCATCGGCAGCTACGTGTAAAGTTTGTCCCATAATACTATAAACGGGCATACACGGTCACATCTAATATATTTATACCTTTCACTCACTCACTCCCTCGCTCCCTCTCTCGCTCCCTCCCTCCCTCCTTCCCTCACTGACTCACTGACTCGCTCACTCACTCTCTCATGCACTCACTCAGTCGCTCGCTCGCTCGCTCACTCCCTCACTCACGCACTCACTCACTCATACACACTCACTCACTCGCTCACTCATTCACTCACTCACTCTCTCACCCACCTACACACCACTCATTCACTCACCCCCGAACCCAGAACACCACCAACACCCACACTGACCCCGACACAAACCACTGCGCCTCGGCCTTCTCATACCATGCGTGCATCGCATCGATGACGTCGTAGAACCTGGGTCGCAAATTTTGGGCCACTCTTATGAACTCTTTCTTATTGATTAAAGCAGAAACATTCGGGGCCCTGTGTGATGTAAAATACAACCCAGGAGCTTGGTGTACTTGGATCTTTTGCGCACGCTGGCCTTTTTGAGGCCTTGGAGTTTGCTGTAGATGCCCTCCAATTTCGTGGAATGCTTCTGCAGGTCGGAAGCCAGGTCCCCACTGTAGTCGACGTGGGCCAAGGCTAGCGCATACTTCCTCGAGGCACCACTCTCGTTCAGGATCTGATCCATGCGATCCTGGCAGAGCCTGAGAACCGCTGTGCTGTCACTCTATAGTTTCTATAGTGTGCTCACTCATAACCCTGCCCCTCCAAAACTCTCGCACCGAATCTCTGACAATGTTTCCAGTCTCTCGTCTTGGCTCACACAACTTGTTTAATGCAACGGCTCTATATCTTGACCGGGGCCACTACTCCCATGGCTCCTTAGGAGCCAGCTTCTCCGGATCCTCCTCCGTCTTGCTCTTGACCGCCTTCGGCTTCTGCACACCCTCCTTCACCATGGCGTTCAGGAGGTTCTTCGATCCCTCCTCACTCATGCCCTCAACGCTCGGAAGGGCCCCGGATGCCAGCATGCCGCCCTCGGCGGTCAAGGCGTCCACCAGGCCACGATCGGGGGCAGTGTCCCTCACCTTCAAGCCCAGAGACTCGGTGGTCTTGGCCTCGCGCCTCATCTTCGCACCGCCGCTCACATAGAAGAAATACTCATCCTCGTCCCCGGGGAAGTCTTCGTCTTCCTCGAACATCTTTTTCTTGAGCAATTTCTCGATGAGGGCCTTTGCCTTCCTGAAGATGCACGGGATGGTTTCGCTATGCAAAGAGAACACCTCCTGCAGACATAATCGGAAGCCAAGCGTCTCCGGTGGGTACTTCTTTTCGATGTCCCGCTTCTTGAGGCCCTGGCGCTCTTTTCTAGCAAGCGTACTGTTCTCGGCCCTCCTCTCCATCTCGAGACTGACCCTTAGATGCCACAAATGGAGGCTTTATAGCTGTGTGCACCCTTTGCAACTACGTGCTCGCTGCTTCGTGATAGCCAAAACACTTCTCCCAATCGCCTCCACATTCAAGCCATCTACGGAACATATCCAACTTGTTCTTTTCCACGTGCCCTGCAAGCGCCGTGGGGCACTTGCGCTTATCCAAACATTGTCTGCTGAATTTGTCCCACTCATTCTTATGTGTCGTACCTCAGTTATGGAATTTTCATCATCCTGCGCATGTTAATCACAACTCAACAGACACGGTTTGATGAGGGGGCTGCTGTTGGCAGCTGAGAAGTCAGCAGCACCCTGCTCTGTCGTCTGCCCGGCACAAACCATGGCCTTGCCGATCGCAGCCGCAGCGCTCGGCTTCAGCTTCTCGACAGCCACAATGGCCCTCTCGTTGACGGTCACCTTCTTGTCCTTTTTCTCCTTCTTCTCTTTCTTGTCCTTGTGGTGGCTCGACAGGGCACTGGGTCTCCCTGGCTTCTCGGTCTTCGTTTCCTTCTCGGGCTTCTCCGTCTTCTTGTGGCTGTCAACCTTCTTGGTCTTCGTCTCCTTCTGGGGCTTCTCGTTGTTGTTTTCGCACTTGTCCGGCTTCTCGGTCTTCGGGTTCTTCTTCTCCGGCTTCTCGGTCTTCTGCTTCTTGGCCGGCTTCTCCTCCGACGAGGACAAGGACGCTTCGCTCGTCTCCGAGGATGCGACATCCTCGCTGTCGTCCTCTGCAGCCTCGCTGCAGTGTCCATCTCCGCTTTCGGAAAACGAAGCGGAAGACTGCGGAGGCTCCTCCGAGCCGTCGGCCGACTCCTCCACAGAAGCCTCCGCAGAGGAGTCCTCGTCGGAGCCATCTTCGTCCTGCAGACAAGCGCATATGCAGGATACTAACGTGCTACATACCGCTTCGAACATCATGCACTGCAGCTGGAAGACCGGCCTTCAGCACGGCCTCTGCAGCAAACCGGTCCTCTAAGTTCTGAGCCGACTCCTTGGCCAGGTACTGCTCCACTGTCAGGCCTTCGGCTGCGGCTACCTTCTTCACTTCCATGAGCGCGGCGACATGCTCCTTCTGCGATGTCGTCGGCGAGGAAGTGGAGTGGACCTTGCTCGCCGGAGTCTCCGGCGTCTCACTGCACTCACTGTTTGCCACCACCGCAGTCTCCGAGACGGCCGGTTTCTCTTTCTTCTCCTTCTTGTTCTTCTTCTCTGCCAACTTCGTTTTCTTGAGCAAGCGCCGCTTCGGGCTTGCAAGCTTGTGGCTTCTGGCACTTTTGCCCGCTTTGCCCATGATCGCTTCACAGGCTTCTCAGATCTACAACAACTTCAGCAAAATGCTTCTGGTCTGCAAAATAAAGTTGCAAGCACATGAGAACAAAGCAGAGGAAAAGACTCATGTTTTGCATGGAAATGCGGCAATGACAATTGTACGCATACATGCATATCATGTATATGTATGTATGTATGTATATGCACGCATGTATGTATGTATGTATGTATGCATGTATGATGTTCGTCCGTATATATGTACATATGTATATTTACATATGTATATATGTATATACGATATATGCATATATGTATACATGTACATATGTATATGTGTGTATGTATATATGTAAAAATGTATATATGTATAAGTGTGTGTATATCTGTATGTATACAGATATATGTATATATGTATACATATATATGTATATATGTCTGTATATATATATGTGTGTGTATACATATATGTGTATATATATATATATGTATATGTGTATGTATATATATATATGTGTGTGTATATATATATATATATATGTATATGTATATATAATATATATATATATATATGTATATGTATACGTGGATATATATATATATATATGTGAGTGTGTATATTCTAAGGTAGGCAGGTGTTTGTGGGTAGGTAGGTCTATATAGTATAGGTAGGGTGGGTGGGTGGTATGTGGGCAGGGTGGGCGGTAAGTCGGCGGTCGGTCGCGGGGTAGGAGAGCATCATGAGCATTTGTAAAAGCATAGGCGCACGGCAAAAGAACAGAGACAGCCACGAACGGGAGCACACAGGCCGGAACCACAGACCACAGCCGCGAATGGGAGCACACAGCCGGGAACCACAGACCACAGCCACGAATGGGAGCACACGGCCCGGAACCACAGACCACAGCCACGAATGGGAGCACACAGCCCGGAACCACAGACCACAGCCACGAATGGGAGCACACAGCCCGGAAGCACCGACCACAGCCACGAATGGGAGCACACAGCCCGGAACCACGGACCACAGCCGCGAATGGGAGCACACGGCCCGGAACGACAGACCACAGCCACGAATGGGAGCACACAGCCCGGAACCACAGACCACAGCCACGAATGGGAGCACACAGCCGAGAACCACACACACACACAGCCCGGAACCGGACCACAGCCACGAATGGGAGCACACAGCCCGGAACCACAGACCACAGCCACGAATGGGAGCACACAGCCCGGAAGAACAGGAACCACCGACCACAGCCGCGAATGGGAGCACACAGCCCGGAACCACAGACCACGCCAATGGGAGCACACAGCCCTGAACCACAGACCACAGCCGCGAATGGGAGCACACAGCCGGGAACCACAGACCACGCCAATGGGAGCACACAGCCCTGAATCACAGACCACAGCCGCGAATGGGAGCACACAGCCCGGAACCACTGAACCGCACCACAGAGTGGGGCAAGACGCAGCCGCGAACTGGAGGGATGTAGCCACGAATGCGGGGCCGTGCCGGGCCACTTCATGGAAAAATGACAGCCAAGAATGGAAGCTGCAGGGCTGGGCCGGCAGCCATCCAGCCACGAACGGGAAGGCAGCCACAGCCACAAAAAAAGGGAGCCGCAAGCCAGCAGAATTCTTGGCCATGGTCGTGGTAAAGGAAATTGGGGATGGGACGGAACGGGCCGAGCCGGGACCGATTTTTTTTTTCCGCATCGGGTGCCAAAATTGGCTATATCCCATTCGCGGCTGTTCTCGCCCATTCGCGGCTGTTTCTCGCACAACACGCGGCTGACTTTGGGACGAAACGGGGAAAACCGGGCCAAAAAAAAAAAAAAACCGCACTTGTTGACCCCTTCCCGCCCCAACCAAAGCGGTTGCCGACATGGCAACAAGCTCGAATGGCTCTGTGTTTATGGAAATTGGGCTGGTTGGCATCATGGAAACACCGCGCTCGCGGCTGCACGTTCTCATATATGTTTATGGAAGCAGCCATTGGCGGGGATAGAGTTGGCATGTATGAAACCAGGCTTTCGCGGCTGTCACCTTCTTTTGTGCTTATGGAAACCAACACTGCGGTCATAGATGGTTGGCAAGCATGGAAACTGGGCGTTCGCGGCTGCTGTGTTTATGGAAACCAGCACTGCGGTGGCAACGGAAACCGGGCGTTCGCGGCTGCCTTTGTGTAGCTACATAGTCGCGGAAAACTATGGAAACACACACACATATATATATATATATGTATATCTACATACTGCAGTATAACATAACAATATACTGGAATAATTCAAATATTAGTATATAGTATATATATATAGTTCTATATACTTATATATACTTATATATACTTATATACACTTATATATACTTATATATACATACTTATATATATATGTGTATATAGATATATACACTTATATACATATATACATATATATATATACTTATATATACTTATATATATACCTATATATTTATACTTATATATACTTATATATACTTATATATACTTATATATACTTTTATATACTTTTATATACTTATATATACTTATTATATGTATGTACATATGTATATATATATAGAGAAACATGATTGCATGGCACCCATGAAACGACAGCCCGACTATGTATATATATATATATACATAAGATATTATAGGGGGCATCATGAGCATCATACCATATAGAGGACTCATATGTGCATGGATTGAGGGTGCGCATGATACTGCATGATTGTGTCACTATATCATATACACATCCTACGTTGCCATTGCCGGTCTTCCCATGCATTGTAAGTCACCGTCCTGTCCCTGAGCCCGACACTTGTTGAACTGTCAGAACGGATGATGTCCTTCAGCACCAGTCGACCCATTCTCCTCGCACACGTATATTTGGGTTTGAGACACATGGTGCACACATTAAAGGTTTGCAGAGCTTTGCCATCTAATTCAAGGGAAGGCAGCCAGCATGGAGTATGCGCTGACATACACTATAGCCGTCACTAGACTCCACATTTTGTGCCGACAGGAGGAGGAGCACCCTCGATCATTCCGGAATCGGCTGGAGGCCGGCAATCTAATTGAGCGCTGCTAGATTCAGCACTGGTTGCAAATTGCAAGATTCTATCCATTCCGAATTAGAAGATTCGTTGAATTGTGCATCTTGGCATCTTCTTCGGGCTCGCTTCACCCATCGAGCAGCACTGTCGCGCGCCGTTTCCATGTCTGCAGATCGTAGCGAAGAAACCGCAGTGCCAAACCTTAATCGCAGCAGGCCATCCACATTCTCTACTACGAGTTCTACACGTTGCGGAAGTTTGTGCACCAGAGCCCTGGGAAGGTTTCGCTTCTAATTTGGGGATACCATATTATAGTGCTGGAGATTATGGATTGGGTTTCCCGACAATAGCAAAAACTAGACTGCTGAACCACCCTATCCCGGCAAGCCTAAACTACCAGCAAACCTTAACAGCCTTAACAGTTTTCGGGGCACGGCGGGCTTAGTTCGGTGAACACCATCAAAAGAAGACGTCTTCATAATATCCATATAAGTGTCTCATACGGATACGATTGCGATCCTTTTAGATCTTTGGCACCAGTCACAGTAGTTTTGCCATTCGTGTCGGTACTTCCCACAACCATCTCAAGCTTTGGTTTCTCGGGCATCCATCGTGGACGGTATCTAGGGAGATCAGCAATCTCTCGTCGACCTCGGTATGAGTGTATGCTACAAGAAACACATAAATATTACCTATAGTCTCCATTGTAGTTCCTTTTTCGGTTATAGGATCCAGAATATAGAATATAGTTCGAGAAGGCGTTAGGGTTTGAGGGTTTGGGGCTCAGGGTTTAGAGTCGGGCTTCATACTTATTGCAAAACCTATGCTTTTTGGGTCTTAAGACTCGAGTACAGCCAAGTCGGCTTCTCGCTTCCGTGGCCAAAGTCACCCATCCGGATAAACATTTTGAATACATCCATTACACGTAGAACCTGCTGGAAGAGCGGATGGTATTCCATCAACGACCCCTTCGGCTGTTCCAAAATCCACCAGACCTGTAGAGCTGCACATATGTAGATCAGCAGCAGAGTTCGGCCCGTGAGACAGTTTCCCTCCTGCACAGCCTCAAACTCTTGATTGCCCAATGGTCTCGTAGTGCTTCGTTCCGTTTTGGACCTGCTCCTGATTGAATTCAAAGCCAGCAAGCCGAAATCCCGTAACCAGTCGACGCTAAAACCCAAAACCCCACTGACTCAAAAGCGACCCAAAGCTGCAAGCCTCCAAAAACACCCACAGCCCTCCGAAGCCTGGGCCTGAATCCTGGTTTTCGGGAATGATGTCAGACTAGTCACATGAAAACCCATGATGAGCAGACGGGAGCAAAAAACGCTCCCGCACCCACCCGCAATCGGCAGCACTGTGTAACTGAATGGAGAAAGCCAATGGGATCGAGTAGATTTTGGCCCCCACTGTCATGCCGTACATCATATGCAATAGCACGACGATTTGCCTTGCAGGGGTCATGCTTTTCGCGAAGATATATACGCGGCTTTGTCTAAACCCTTCCCATGGCAGCAACAAACGAATGAGAGCACCCAAGAATCCTTCAGCTCGGCAGTTGTCACTGCCATGTCGCCAGCAAACACTTCAAAGTGGTCTAATCCATAATCGCTATCGAAGCAGGGTAACTCCAGCACCATTAGCACCAGCGTCGAGATGACCTTAGTGAATGCATATAAGTAAAGGATGCCTTGCAGCTCTAGGTTGCGAACTCACACAAGGTAATCCGAAATATTCTAACATCATCTGGATGCTGTAGGAGCCCTCAGAAAGCGAAGACCACTGAGTATTCGCATGCGCTGCTTCTCCCGAAAGACTAGTGCCGGACTTCTGGGAATTTCCGCATCATGGTCAGCACAGATTTTGCGCTTCTTCGTCATGGCGCAGGGCATATATGCTGAAAGCTATACAATGTGTTTGCTGTATACATATATAGAATATAGGTACGGCTTCACCCACGAAATGTCTTACATCGATCTCCATCGGGTTTTCGCGAAGGGATGCCTGTTTTGGCAGACAAAGAAGCCACAACACGGAACTGTGTTAAGTAAGCTTCCACAACCCCACCCAAATGGGATACTAGCAAAGCCACGACGCGAGAAAGGCCTTCATACTTTATACCCCAACCGTACAGACAACAGCCGACTCAGAAGAACCCAGTCCGGCGTCTCCTGCTGTTTGGTACACCACACCAGCGGGCCTTGGAAAGGTCAGGATTCGGATGCCAGGTTGAGCCAAACAGCCCCAAACCCTAAACCCTACAAACCAAAACCTTATAAAACAGAAACCCTACAGGCTCTACAATCCTTATAAGCCTATCCCCTAAGCCCTTTTTCCTCTTATATGATATATAAACCCCCAACCCTAAAACCTTAGACCGTAAACCCTAAACCTTTATGTTCGGAACCCTGTAATCCACAAGACCCTGAGATTCCAAAACCTTTGAAGATGCTTGATGAAGCCCATTGCAGAAGAACCAAACGGTTCTGCCTCTATGTATATGAGCACCCACGTGTCAGATTTGGCTAAACCGAAGCGCCAATGCCCAAAGCCTATATCGGTACACTGTACGGTTTCGAATGCTCGTGCCACATGACATGCCGGGACCCTCGCATCGTATAATGGCATCAGCGCGTGAGTCTTGCAATGAAATGTCATGCCTCGATGCAACTGCGCCTTTGGATGCTGCCGCGGTGTTTCGTAGTCATGCTATATATGGGGCACGCAGGGTCGGTTTGCAGGGCTGAAAGTTGGGGACTTTCGTTGTCGTGTCGTAGTCGTAATATAAAAGAAAGATACTATTTGTACTAGTACCAGTACTTGTATTAGTATTTCTAGTCTTAGTAGTCGTAGTAGTATAGAAGTAGTGGTCGTCGTTGCTTCTTTCGCACATTGCATTGACCGCATCAAGTCGACATGCTTCATAGAGACCTTTTGCTCAAACATTCGGGGCAGCCTTGGGGCAGTAGCATCGGTCTAGAAGTAGCAGTGGCGGTGGTGGTGGTGGTGGTAGTATAGTCATGGTAGTAATAGCAGTAGCAGCAGCAGCCGCAGTGGCAGCAGCAGCAACAGGATTAGTTGGCAGAACTGAGAAACCGGGTGGGTGAGAGTAACACAACTGAACCCCTAAAGCATCCTAAACTTAAGACCTTAATACCCAACCTTCTCCATTCAGCCTCAATCAGGGGCGTCTATGATTTCTCACCATGCTAAGCCTAGAACCCACAACCATCCCCTTAAATTGAAGGCCTTAGTTGCCCGAGTCCCAAAACCATATCCATCCTAGAACGTTGACGGCCCACCATTCGAAAGCCCGAACCCATAACTTAAGAGTCGGCTTGCAAGGGCATGTCCATCCAGCTTCAATGAAAAGCTCATAACCCTAAGCTTGAAGCATTAGTGGGCTTTGTCTCAAATGCCATTTCTATCTATCTAGTTTCAACCCGGAAGTACAAATACCAACCCAATCCAAACCCCGAACCCATAACCCTAAGCTGAACCTCAACGCCCTTAATCACAAAACCCGGTTGAGCCTACTCCCTAATACATAGTCCTAGAAGGAGTAGTAATTGCAATACTCAATCCAGAGAAAGGTGCCTCAGCATCGTGTGGGGCCCGTTTTTGGGTCGACGGGTTTAGATTGGGTGGGCTTTGCATTTGGGAAGCTTGCGATTCTTCATTGACTACTCTTTATACTGGTTCTTCTACTTTGTCAATCTCTCCCACTACTCTACTGCTGCTGCTGCTGGTACTAATATGACTAATACCGCTGCTAGAGGTAGAACCAGAACTAGTTTTAGTGCTAGCACGAGTACAAGCTTGCAAACCGTTGGTGAAACGACTAAGGAGTATTGCACTGTTAGTAGTAGTAGTAGTACTACTACTACTACGACTACTACTACTAGTGCACTACTTACTGCTACTACTACTACTACTACGACTACTACCACTACTACCACTACTACTACTACTACCACTACTATACTAGTACTACTACTACTACTGCTACTACTACTACTACTACGGCTGCTGCTGCTGCTACTACTACTACTCCTACTCCTACTCCTACTCCTACTCCTACTCCTGCTATACTACTACTACGACGACTACCACTACTACTACTACTACTACTACTACTACTACTACCACCGCTACCACTGTACTACTATTACTACTATTACTGCTGCGACTACAGAATAAGCCTAGAGTTTATGGGCCCCGGGTTTGGAACGACGGACCTTGAAA
>BGNK01006250.1:6295-25054 GCA_003297005.1 Symbiodinium sp. clade A Y106
TCCTGTTGCCAAGGATATCCTTTGACAAAGCAAGTTGTATAGCGCAGGGGGATGCCGGGGAATTCTGCAGTCGGCATCCAACGAAGACACTGCAGTTTTCCTGTGATATGGAATCCGGAAGCGGATTCCACGTACCTGCTTTCAGTGAATGGCATCAGGCTAAGCCGAGAACCTGGAATCTGCGGAATATGATGCATTATACTTGAGAGTTTTCAGATTTAAGGAGGTGTGTAGAGAGACACAATGTTTTCAAAGCTCAGATGGAGACCTGCACATGTGTGTGGGGGGTGACATGTATGTGTGCGTTTACAATATGCAGCGTTTTGTCATGTTCCTTATCTACGCTTACGAGTGCACGCGTGTCTGCCCATCGGCGGGGCCGAACAGATTGAAGCACCAACCTCCACGCTCACAGAGGCCAATGCCTGTCTCAGCTGCATCCGTGCAACTTGGGCGTACCACTCTAGCACTAGCCGCTAGTTATTTCATTCGCCTTGAATGACCACAAGCCATGCGCGGACAGCTTGGAGGTACGATTTCGGCTACTACGTATATGCTTGCACTCCATGACAGCGTTCGTGAGCTTCACAAAGTGCTTATAATAGCAGATAGGAGACGCAGAACCAGTAACGCATGTCGTTGTGGTTTTCCACTGTGCCAGGAGAAAGGCATTGCATACTCTTGGGGTCGCATCCATATGGGCACCCGCCTCAGATCATGAGCGGAAGTCAGCAGAAGCCCTGAGATTCTTCAGAAAACACAAGGCCTTGAAGCCTGAAACCCCACAAAGCCCTTCTCTCATACCCCTTTTTGCCGAGGTGCGTGCGACTTTTCCAGGCTTCCGGCACTGTCCGAGCTGCGGGGTGGTGTGGATGAGCGTGTGCATCGCAGTCTCCGGGGTCATCCAACTTTGCTTGTAACTCAAGAGGCACATCTTGTGGTGATTTCAACTGATTTCTGCTTGCTCGAAGGGGCAACTGGAGCTGCGTTGAGCAAGAGAATGCCGGGGCCAAAGAGCGATGTGCATGCCATGCAAAGCACGCTTGCTGATCTGCTGTGCCTCTGCATTGCGACCTTGTACCGGGCACATGCAGCACTTCCTTCATCCGAAAGCTGGATGTCCACGATTGTTTTGAACCGTCCGAGTTTTCAAGCCCGACAGGACAAGGAGCTGAAAAGCTTCAGCATCGAGCGCTACCGCAGGGCCATGTTGCCAATGATCAAGCGCGCGCAGGAGGCCGAAGGGAGAGCACTTGCCAGGGTTTTCATTTTAATTTTAAAACTTACGAACGAGTGAAAGGAGTCGCCAAGTGAAAAGCTCAGCTTCGACCCACCAGCAAGACGCTTTATGGCAAACACTGCCATCAGATTCGCTTGGAGCCCCGAAACTATAGCCCTTCAAGACACCTTCGAAAGAACCGCAAAATGACAGAACCGACTCAAGGGCACATGGTGAGTCTGAAGCTGGAACAGTCGAGAGTAGCTTGAAGCCTGCACTTTGAAGGTCGCCTCTCGGCCGCTGCAGCTGATCGCCTCCCCATGGAGTCCTCCAGCTTGGATGAAGGAGATTTAGGGGTTAGCGTTCATGGTCCGCGGTCTTGGTCTGGGTACATATAAGGTTGGTCAGCATGCACAGCCATCCGCCTGCCGAAGGAGCAACATTGTGTGAGCTCGGGGTCTAGAGATCAGAGACCGGAGGCTGAAGGGGCTGAGGGCTTACCAACTGCCTTGAGTCGAAGACTGCGCGATGTTGCGAATGGTTTTGCTTTTGCTTCAAGAGTGTACTATTTCTAGCAGTCAAGCAGGTGTTCTCAACAATGAAGGCAAGGGTCAGCAACATAAAGCAGGTATGCAGAGGATCTAGCGCAGAGGCTCTTCGCTCTGGACGTCTTTGTCCTCCGCCTTATTAGCCAGGACACAGGGCGCATGCAAGGCGGCGGAACCGTGAAAGATGAGTTCAAGCACCGCAACCCAGAGGCTGTTGAATGCGCACCAATGTGTTCATGGAAGTGATCCACGGTCGGCCGACCTTCGTTTTCGAGATGCCGGTATAGCGGCAAGAACTGCTAGAAGAGGGTGACCATATTGCAAAGTTCTTGGTCGACCCAGCTGGGCTCTGGAATTTATCGTAGCAACAGCAGTGATATTGGACACTCTGCCCAGGTCTGCCTGGGCACAGCACTACGTGCTCTTTGCACAGGCCCTTAAGGAGGAGGGTGCTCCGCTCTGGGGCTTTACTGCCCGGAAGCCCAGGCAAAGCCGTATAATCACCAGAAGCTACGTCATGCTTGGCTATTTCAGCTGGGTCGGCTTCAGGGACTGTGAAGAAATGCATTTCAAGCAAGGTTGGGAGTTTGGATGGGTCAAGACGGCGCAAACCCTATTTCATGTGTAGGCAGTTGCATGAGATGGGGGCCCAGGCTTCCGTTCTTTATGATCAGCTATGCTGACGACAGGCAATACGAGCTTGAAGCCATCCCAGCCAGGAGCAGCACTTCAAAGCACCAGCAAGAGTACCGTGGAAGAGTCATCTCACACTGAGACGATAGCATCTCACCAGGTTCAGAACGAGCCTCATGCGCCCCCGCCTCAGTGCTCCTTTGACCGTTTAGCCTCGAAATTCTGACATCCATGCAGTAAGCCTTGCCTTACGATGCGCGGACCGCACGCACAGACGTGTTACAAGAAACGCAAAGCCTGATATGGAAGGTTTTCTATTTGCGACGTGTTAGTGGCCAGATGTTGGGAACTTGATGCGTTGGAACCGGTACTCACAAAATCCCGGTAAGAAGCAGAGCCTCGATCGTTTCGCAGTTTTAGGGCTGAAAGAAAGGGTTGACCATGGTTACCCTGTCTGGCAGCACTTTCGCTAAGGCTTGGTGTTTCGATTGCTTGTCGTGAACCAATGGCCCGAGCCCCGAAGCCTGTGAGCCCTACAGCGAAATCCGAAGTCACTCAACCCCAAACCCAAAAGTACTAAGCCCTAAACCCGCCCAACGCAGCTGTCGGATGGACTGCACTTGATCTGGCCCCTTGCAGCGCTGCCTGGAGCCCTCGATGACGGGTTGCCAGGGCAGTACTGTAGGGGCTTTAATAATTACCTATACTCCTTATTATAATTCTGGTACAATGGGCACCAAAACCCTATTCTAATTACTGAGGCCCCTATATTACTGCACCTATGACCGTGTAACCGTCGGGAAGACACTGGAGTCAAAAAACCGGCAAAACCCAAAGGACCACACCCTGGGAGAATTGTTTGTACAACGGCGACATGGAGCGGGACTTCGTCAAAGATCACCTGGGGCCTGCTTTGGAGGTCCAACCCCTCCTTTTTTATGAGAGGATTTTGCTGTCGAATCTTGCTGGTAGAAGGGCTCACAAAAGAACAGTCTCTTTTCTCTGGATTTCCTAAGCGTTTTAGCGCAGTGCAAACTATTGCTTTGATCACTGTCAAATTGATGTCTTTGCAGTGAACTTTTAGAATTAAGACCATCTCGCTGACATAACATTGCAAGGATATGATTGCCAGATGCCTGCGAAGCTGTTTATGGTTTCCTTTAGTGTGGTGGGTCTAAACTGTGTATGTTGCAGTGACTGATTGGGTCCGCGGTCTGGGTTCGATGCATGATTGTTTCTCGTGGATTACATGTCACGCTAGACCTTAAGCCTTTGGACATCTCTGGGCTTTGACAGCACATCGAGTTAGCGAGCTGGACTGGCATCGCTTTGAAATGCGAACAAGCTAGGGCGGTTCCATCAGTTGTCAAGGAATTTTCCAAACATTTCCCCCTGCATCGAAAGTCCTGTTATGTAGAGCAGGCCAGTGGCCTGGATCTCAAACTTCTCGTTTGGGATCACAACCGCCGCTCGGACTTGTCACAGCTGCCGTAGAAGGGCTTTTGTTCTTGCTCCGCCCTACACGACAAGAGTACAGTCGGGGAAGGCACACCTTCGCTTCGATAACCATGTGGTGACAGTGACTCAGGATAAAGCTATCACAGTTTGATCTCGGTGCGTTCTTCTCTCAACATCTAAGGCGACGAGATGTTTGCCCGCGCGCAGAGACCTCAGGGCAGGAACGAAAAAGCATCGATAACACTACATGGTAGCTCCACTTTTTCGGTTGGCCCCAAGTCCCTCACGCATTTTCTTGCCACTGTTGCCGCCGAGGCACACAATCTACAGCGACCCGGAGGCTGCAAAGTACATCTGGGGGTTCGGGACTCAGTGCCTGGCATCTGACCGGCTGAGAAGCGGAAGTGGAGATGGCTACCAGTTACCAGGATCTACAATGACGAGAATCATAGTATGCCTTTGTTTTGTGTCATGTGTGGGGCTCAGGGCCGCGTGCTTTCAGTCGACGCATTCAGACATGTCTTGCAACATCTGCCGGTGCAACTGTCACCAGAGCGCTCTGACTCTGGATTTGGCTCGCAGTCAACAGATCCTACTTGTAATTGAGTTTCTCGGGGGGCGGCAGGGACCTACTTCATCCCTCTTGAGTCAAGTTCGCATTGATTCATCCAGTAGTCTCACTGTCCGCTTGGATTCAAGCTTTTTCTGACGAGCCATCTGTGGTAGCAAATCGCACATGGCATTAAAATGCCATTTAAGTTTTGGAGGGCCGATGCTCTTCGACGGGGGGGTAGCTCATGAATAGGTTGCGAACTGAAGCCTCTGCTGGTTGTGTCAAGGATCGGATACCATTGGTATGGCGATCCACGCTACGAGTTCTGGCCAGCCAGAGAAGGCGGTGTGCTGGCTTTTGCTCTGGGGAGTTGCTCAATCCGGTCGGAGCTTCAGCGGTAGCCGTCAGGGCACAGTGGCAACGGTCTCCTACAAAATGACACAGAGCAAGCCTCTGCCAGTCTGCCGTGGAATGGACACAGTTTCATTCCAAGCCCTCCTCCTAGCACTGCAACACAAATCGCAATTTGACATATCTCCGTTCACAGCAGACACACTCGACCTGGCTGCAGGCCGAAAGGCTGTAAACACAGACGCCCCGCCCAATGTCAGCCGGTGCGTGAGTCATGAATGCGGCTGTCTTCGTGGTAACCGGTAACGCCATTGCCTCGGACAGGCATGACGCTCTTTGACAATGCCTTGCCCTCGGAGCCTTCAGCAACATGCAAGGCTTCCCAACACAAGAGTCTGTCCATCCTCAACCCTAAAGCAAGCCTTTAAATCCTGAGGTGCGGAAGGTCCATGAGTTGAGACCGGATAAGCACATCATCATGACCGAGGCGTGCCAGGAGCCCCAAAGCATGTCATGGATCACCTTGGGCGGGGGGGTGCCTTGGACGCTTGGCGTCCATTTGACGCAATAGTGCTTTTCTTATATAAATAGCAAAGTCGCCACCTTCCAAACATTTGAGCGGGGCCTCCTGAATCCAGCTATGGGGAAGCAAAGCGCCGTGCTTCTGAATCCCGCCAGTACTCGGGGGAAAATGAGTTTGGACGTGCCAGTACGTGGGGGGTCAGCACCCTGCGAAGGGAACATGGGCTCCAACTTTGGCACAGCATGCGCTCGGCCGGCGAAAATTTCAGCGTCTATTTGACGTGTCTTTCGGGCAACTGTCTTACGCTGATGCAACAAAGGGCATGTCAAATAGCCTGCAAGTGTCCATCACACGGGGGGGGGTGGCAAATGCTCACGTTCTGCCATTGATAACCTAGTATTCCGGATTTCGGTTTTATGATGTTTAAGTTGAGTCAGTCTTCTTGGGGTATATAAGAATGAAGAATGAAGTGTCATATCCTCTCGCGACGGAAAGGGTGAAAAGATACGCGCCCAAAACCCTGAACCATTCCAAAGATGAAGGTGCTTTCAAGGCATTTGCTTGAAAGAACCACACCTTGCAAAGAAGGCCTTCGCAACTGAAGGAGATCGGCTGTCGCTTTGAATATCAAAAACCGGGTTCGGAGCTTGGGGTTGCAAGCTGCTGAGCTCCCAAACATGGAAACTGAACACGCGAACGTATCGCAGGAGACTGGCCCTCGCATCGGGGACTGGCAATTGGGGGAGCGCTATGCCGAGGCCATCATCAAGGACCTCAACCGAAGGATTCGGAATTTCGGAAGTTGAGTGTTCGATTGCAGATCGTTGGGCTTCGGAGAACTGTGGCCTTTTGATCATTGCATCCGAAACGAAGGACCTGGAGGCATGGCTCGAGGCGTGGATCGACTGGAACCTGATCTTGGACTGCTTCTTGGTGCTCTTATCCGGGGGCCTCAAGCTGCAAGGGGTAGGGTCTCATCTTGGGGTCAGGGTGGTCCATGGTTGCGTGGTCAAGACTTTTGCAACAATCTGCCCCTCGGCTTAGAATCCCCTAGCGGCCCTAGCTGCTTCTGGCGTCTGTATCGCAGACGGACGCGTGCTGAGTGCTACCCTTTTGCATCACCAGATGACTTGCACCCTGAACCCTAATACCTACGACCAAAAAAATCTACGGTACTTGTATCTACTTCGGGTCGTAGGTAGGAGGGAAAAAATACCTACGACCCGAAGTAGATACAAGTACCGTAGATTTTTTTGAAGCAAGGCTTCCGTGGGAATGTTGCACGCCACTTGCAGGACGAGCGCGGGGGGCCGAATCACGTACAGAACCTGGTGTCGGCATGGACCTTGGCTCTGACAGTCATGGCTCTTGGCGTACCGATTGATGCAGTGGCCGACGATTTCAGTTTGATCACAGTAGTCCCTTCAAGAATGGCACCCGCAGTAGACGTAAAGAAGTGCACAAGGCACCTGTGATCTTCGACACGGAGCGGGCGCGGAGACCAAGCTCATACTGAATGTGGCGGGTGCTGCTACTCAGGGTTACCATATACAGTATTGTGCAGACCAGTGGTGGTGCTGTTCTTATTGCAAGTAGGATTTTTGCAAGATCAAAACTATCCGCCTGATTGGTCTTCTAGTCCGACGAAACTTTCGGCTGTCATGGAAGCTTTGGCACAGAGGATCCTCGAAGCAGCTTGCGGATTAGCGTGTCGAGCCGGCAAGGTCGCCGAATGTGCAACCGCCAGTTGCCGCAACCAACACACCTGCCTACAAACCTTGAAACATAATATGACACAGCAAGCAACAGAACATGGAATCGAAGCCACTGCCTGGTCCTGTAGTTCAAGGGGAAGCTGCTGTACCTCTCCTCCTTCTACTACATCGGCCAGTTTTCGTCTGCTCGCCAAGCATTCTGCAAGTTTTGGGGTTGGCGCAAGGCATGTCAGAGATGAGGTGTCCAGGTTTGGTCTGCCAAATAATGAGCTGCAGTCGGACGTTGTGGGCATGCTGTCAGTCAGCCTCGAGTTCCACTACACCGGAACCCTTAGCCCTTTACCCGACTCTACCGTTTGAAACCTGCCGCAAAAATGAGGCGGTACATCAAGCCCGGGGCGCAGCGAATCTCCACCAGTAGCAGCCGAGACAAGCTCGAGGCGCAGACAATGGCACAGAACCCTACGATCCTCAACCCAAAGCCGACATGAGAGGGACCAGGAATTGTCACGCTTCGGGCTTCGTTGGGGTGCAGAGTGAGACACGACCACGAGCTGCAGCTTGCGGTTCCACACCAGGAACTTCCCGATGTACAGATCACAGGAGCACGCTCATTCAAATCATGCTATTTTTGCTACACTTCCCCATGAGATTTTTGTAGCCCTGATTTGCTCGCGTTTGGCACTTGATGTCACATTTGGCCAGAATTTCTGAAGAGCAGTCGAAAGGTTTTGACACGACAGCAACCATGTACTTTGTAGCACCCGAAACGACAGCCAGAAGCACACAACCGCAAAATTGCAAAATGCTGGACTCCTGGAAGCCTGGAGCAGTTGTGCGAGCCCAGAGCGAGACTTGCCGAAGCCGACTCCAGCGATCGACCGGCAGGCCACGGGATTTGTGAATCCGGATGGCTCCGTGGTGGCGGTGGTCCTCAATCAGGATGCAGTTCAAAGTTCGAAGTTTCACGTTCAAGTATGGACTCCTTCTTTGCTCAGGGCCTCAGGAAAGTGGGTCTCGGGTTTGTGCTGGTCTCTGGAAGCACTACAAAAACAGGCTTCCTACTCTCGACGCACAAACAATCGTAGCGTAGAGTTCTCCACATCCCGGCGGGCGCTTGGGAGCAGGATTCTCCGTTGAGGTTTGGGCTGCAGGAATAGATGTGCCGACTTGTGCTCTTGCTGCTAAACCTTGTGACTTCTTGATGAAGCCTGGCATCAAAGAGCCTTCAGGAGGATTACGAGATCGGCTTTTGGCTTCAAGCCGCCTCCTCAGGCTGTCATGGGGCCAGGGATCCTTGCAGCGGGTACGTGCTAATGTTTCGTATTGGTGAGAGAGCTTGAAGTACCGCTATGCTTTGGTCGGTTGAGATGCGAATCGTCGAATGCCCCCAGCAGCACAGAACCGAAAGGCAAGGCAGCAACCGGTCAATGTAGTATGCAGCACCCGGTGACCAGCTCAGAGCCAGCGGGATCCATGCATCGGGCCTTGACTTTGCCTCGTTTCTTTTGAATCCTTACAGGCTTCCCCTTGTACCTATCTTTCAGGACTTCGGGCAGTGGCGTGATAGTAAGGCTCTGTTTTGGGCAGATTTTGCGGTTTTGCTAGAGGCCGAAGTCGGTCAGCCGATGTGGTTGAAAAACGACATGCTTCTTGTTCTGTCAGAAGCCGAAATGCCTTCGGCTTTTGCGAAATGTGCATCGAATAGCTTGCTGCGAGCTTCACCCTTCGAAGAAGATACAAGTAATATAGCAATAGCTTTACTTTGGGGTGGCAGCAAGAGCCACATAGCAACATCACCTGACGACAAAGATCTGAGGATGGCCTTGCCACCCGAAGCCCATGAAAGCTGTTCATTGTTGTGGCCAGAGCACTATACCACGACTCGAGGTCCTATAACTGAGACAGACAGGGACCGTCGCTCTAAATGCTTACAGGACAGCTCACAAACCTTCATCTTCCAACAGCCGAGGTTGCCGGCAGATCTGTCGAAACTCAGGCCGGCCAAAGGGTGAAGTTTAAATGTTGGGGAGCATTTGGTGCCTCTCCTTGCTGCGTAGTGTTGGAGCTCCTTTGCATGTGAGGTGCAAGCTCCAGGGTTACTATCACTACTAGCACGTGCAGGACTCTGTGGCCAGCCAACTTTTGTGTACGCAGATAAAAGCATGGAGTTCCCTCTCGTGGAACCTGTCCCTCAACCAAATTTGTATGGCAAGCCGAAAGAAGCAGAATGGGGCTTGCAAAGCGGGAGTTGCATAAGCGCCAATTAGTCGACCCCAAGCAAGCTTATTCTGACTATCGCGAGGCCGCTACATCGTTGTGCATTCTGTGGTTGTGTTGCTTCGGGCGCGGTTGGACTATCAGTTCTAAGACCCTCAAGTTTAAAAGCCAAGACTGGAAACCGTAGCTTCAAAGTCGGAGCACATGCCAGGCTCCTCCTCGGTCCATAACCACCTACGTGATTCCAAAGATCGCAGACCCACCTCCCACTTGGAGACTCGGCCTGAACAAAATTTCAACTGGGAAAGAAGCGCCCAGTGGTAGTAGAGCTTCTTGTTCGTGCATGTACGGACACCGACCTGAAGCCCTGCACCCTCAGCTGCCCGCCGTGCATTTCGGATGCGGCGGGTGACGAACCAAGGATGGTGGACGAGACTGCAGAGGAGCAGTAAGCAAATAGTTCCGAAATGCTGCAGACATGCTGGCCTTGGATGGCAGCTACTGGCGGCTGCTCATTGTGGTGTGACGTCGTCTAGCAGGAGAAAACAACTTCTTGTCGAGCTGCCTGTGTACACACACATACCACAAGTGCTTCAACAGACCAGTGACTAGCGCAGTGGCTGATGCCATGCTACTGGTTTGGTCATCCATTTGACGGCTGTTGTTGTTTACGTCGCTTATGCGAATGGCATGTCCTGTGTTGTGACTGACAAATACATTACTCGCAGCATTGCTCAGTTGTCAGCAGAAAGTGCCTGCCTCACTAACTGCTTGCCCAGGCGGAAAGTGTAGGAATCTGAAACCTTAAACTGTTGCGAGCAGAGAAAAGCGACAAGGCAGGTATGGAAATCCTGAGCGCCTCGATAAGATGCTCCGACAGTTTATGGCTCTCAGTAGATCCAAGAGTTCGTATGTCAGCCGCGGATCCGGATCCGTTTCCAGGATTATTCTTCCGATATGGGTTCAAATATGTTTTGAATATGAACCGGAAATACGGGTTGGAATACGAATATTGTTGGGAATACGAATTGGGCTGGACGGAATACGCTTTGAATACGGGTTCGAATGTGGGTTTGAATCCGTTTTGAATTCGGTCGAGAATATAGGTCGAGAAAGGAAATACGAGTACAAATTGCGATTGGGGATAGTTATTTTCGGGTTGCAGCCTCGTTGTTTGGGGAGAATTAAACCTATTCCTAGTAGCCGTGTCCATTCTCCGCAAAATACTTGCAGAATTCTATTCCGGGCCATATTTCCTATGCTCGCAGAGGTTCCAAGAATCGGGTGCTGAATACGGTGAAACGAAGACGGGTCTGGATACGGAGTCGAATGCGAGTCTGAATACGGGTCGCCATACAGGTTAGGATAGTTTCGAGGGTAGGATAGTTTCGAAAATCAAGAGTAAATATAGAATTGAACACGCAATACGGATTTCAATGTATTCTTAGTTAGAACTATGTCTAAGCCCGTATCAAAAATTAGATTTGTATTTGTATCTAGAGTTCTTCCACATATTCAGAAATATATTTAAATCTATATCTTAAAACGAATTGAAATCGTATCTAGATATATAAAATATTAGTATNGGCTAACGTGTTTGCTGAGCACATCGATCATTATGCGATGAGGGCAGGACTTGAGCCTTTTGACTACGCTTACTTTTCGATTTGCCTTGCTTCTATATTTTTTCTTATCGATTTATTCTACTTCTTTTTTTCTTTTTCGATTTGTTTTGCTTCTATATTCTTTTCTTTTGGATTTGCCTTAATTCTATATTTTTTATTTTTCGATTTGATTTGCTTCTATATTGTTTTCTTTTCGATTTCTCTTGTTTCAATATTCTTTTCTTTTCGATTTGCTCTGATTCTTTTCTTATCGAATTGCCCTATTTCTATATTCTTTTCTTGTCGACTTGCCCTGATTCTTTATTGTAATCTTATCGATTTGCGTTGTTTTCATATTATTCTCTTTTCGATTTGTCTTATTTCTTAATTTTTTCTATTTGCCTTGTTTCTATATTCTTTTCTTGTCGATTTATCTTATTTCTATATTCTTTTCTTTTCAATTTCTTTTCCTTCTATATATTTTTTTCTTTTCGATCTATCTTATTTTCTTTTCGATTTATCTTGCATCTATATTCCTTTTTTTCGATTTACCTTATTTCTATATTTTTTTTTTTTTTTTCAGTTTGCCTTGCTTCTATATTCTTGTTTTTTCGATTTGCCCTATTTCTATATTTTTTTTTGATTTGCCCTATTTTTATATTCTTTTTTTTGGATTTGCTTTAGTTCGTTTCTTTTCGATTTATCTTGTTGCTATATTCTTTTCTTTTCGATTTACCCTATTTCTTCATTTTTCTTTGATTTGACTTGCTTCTATATTCTTTTCTTTTCAATTTGTTTTATTTCTATATTCTTTTCTTTTCGATTTGTTTTGTGTCTATATTCTTTTCTTTTCAATTTGTCTTGTTTCTATATTCTTTTCTTTTTGATTCGCCGTATTTCTATATTCTTTTCTTTTCGATTTATCTTGATGCTAGATTTATTTTTCGATTTGCCTTGTTTCTTTATTCTTTTCTTTTCGATTTATTTTATTTCTATATTTTTTTTATTTCTTATTTCTATAGTCTTTTCTTTTCGATTTGCCTTGTTTTTCTAATTTTTTCTTTTCGATTTATCTTGTTTGGATATTCTTGTCTTTTCAATTTGTCTTGATTCTTTAAGTCTTTTCTTATCGATTTATCTTATGCTTATATTCTTTTTTTTTCGGTTTGGTTTGATTTTATATTTTTATTTCTTTTCAACTCGTCTTGTTTCTTTATTTTTTTCTTTGCCGATTTTTCTTTATTCTTTTCTTTTCGAATTGATTTGCCCTATTTCTCGTTATTTTTCTTTTTAATTTGACCTTATTTTCTTTTTTTGATTTATATTATTTTTCTACCTTTTTCTTTTCGGATTGCTATTTGTCTTGTTTCTTTATTCTTGGCCTATTTATTTTTCAATTTCTTTTCTGTTTTTTCTATTTCTTTTTTTCCTAATTTGGTCTAGTTCTTTTTCTTTCTTTTCGGTTTATTTTGTTTCTTTATTCTTTTCTTTTTTGATTTTTCTTTTCGGCTTGATCTAGTTCTTTATTCTTTTCTTTCCTGATATATCTTTTGTTGGAGTTGATCTAGTTGATTATTCTTTTTTTTCTGTTTTGCCCCGTTTTTTTATTCTTGTTTAATCGATTGAAGCTATATATCTCTTCTATTTTTTCGATTTATTATATCTCTCTGTTCATTTTTTCCCGATTTATCTTATTTCTCTATTCTAATCGTTTAGATTTATCATATTTCTCTATATATTTTATTTCTTTTTTTTGCAATCGATTTTTTTTGTTTAATTGTATTTCTTTCAAATCTTTATTGATTTTTTTTCGATTTTTTTTATTTTTCTTTTTAATTTATATTCTCTTATTTTTGAATAAGATTGACTTTCCACAGATTCTCCATATATTCGTTATATTCGTTTCTTAGGGTCGACGCAATTCGCCCGTTGTGAGCAGGGTCCGCTCGTTCAGCATCTTGATGCCTGGGGTTGAAGTTGAAGCTGTTAAAGGTTCGATCATGAACTATGGAGTATTGGAGCAGGCCATTCATCATGCAGGAACTGCAAAGTCCAGCCGTTCGTCTCCCAAACCAACCCAGGCCCTGGACTCTGGACTTTGGACTCTAGACCCCGGACCCGACTGACCAGAGCCGGGCGACCCGAGCCCGGGCGGAGCGGCGGAGCGACATGACTGACCGACAGCCGACAGACCCAGATTATCTTCATGCCACTTGACAGGCAAAAGGACCCACTTGGACCGACAAGCCCCGAAAGCCCCGGAACTAACAACTGTATGCCGGAAAGCCAATTTGGTCACAGAATGCTTGAAAACAGCACATTCACAGCAGTTTTCAAGCACAATCGCTACAATCTTCTATCGATTTGATCCCAAATCTACTTTTGCCCAGCCAAAAGCCTACACATCTCCCTTTGCTGGGCCTGCATGAGTACAGCCTCGTTCAATGCATCGTTCAGTGTCGTTCACCGTCGTTCAGAGCATCGTTCACCATCGTTCACCGCCGTTCACTGTCGTTCAAAGCATCGTTCACCGTCGTTCAAAACTCCGCTCGGAGATAGAGTTCATGTGAAGGTTCCAGGCCCTAACATAGTAGCAAAATCATCCAATCCAACCAAAATAAACCAAAATGATCGACAACACAGTAGAGATGATTGTCATTGAGCCCGAGGGAAAGCAACGATCACATGCCTACCTTTCCAGAGCTTATGCGCAAACCTACCCCACAGCGGAGGATTGCCCTCGCGCCGATCCTAAGTCCTGGGCGAAACAGTTTTCCGACTCTCGCAAACTGCATAGCTCACAGCACAGGATCCGCTTTTGACGACGTCATAGGCTCCATCCCCTACCGCACGGAGGCGCACAGGACCTTCAGCGCAGTGAAAAAGGCAATGATCAACACTGCGAAGGAAAGCAGCTTCATGAAAGTGCGGCTCGGGGACTTCGTGGGGATGCAGAACCAGGATGATCTCGATTTGTGCGAGATGATCAACTGTCCGCGTCTTCCACCTGGAACTGAAGATCCGGATATGGTCCATATATTCTGCAGGAGGCGATCCCTCGAGAACATTTGCCGCCCCACGGCATCCAGATAAGCGACCAGACCCATTTGACGGGTTTGGTTCGCGGTGCAAAGAAGCACTTCAAAACAAGAGTGAGCAGATGGATCCAGGTCGCCGAGCTCATCGACGTCATGTGGTCCAGCCGCCGGGTCAACATCGGCACGAGAAGTCTGCTGTCGCTATGCGCCAGCGACGACAAGGGCCGATTCATCTTGGCGGGCCACCCGAGCGCAGATCCACGCGGCGAATTCATTGATACCGGCATCTGGCCAACGTGGATCTCAGCGTCGCACGGGCACAACAAGAAGATAGCAAGTCAGACTGATAACTCCGCTATCGCCATCGCATGGTTCTCGGGCGAAGAGCGTGGTGCCTTAGGAGATACAGCCGCCTTTCCCATACCTCGCCAAAGGCGAATACCCGCCACGCCTGTACCATCGTACCACCCACGATGCTGCCTTCTCGATCATCGAGTCAGGGTTCCAGCCTGGGTACGGAAACAGTGGAAAGATCCACTCGTACTTCGCAAAGGCGACTCTTAGCGAGCTTGAAAATCGGGCAGGAAGTCGGGCCAATCTGCCATTCGAGCTGGTGGTTTCTACTGATGAGGCTCTTCAGCACGCATATTTATTTGAGACTACTTCCGAGGGCATTCTCACCCGAGATACTGGGGAGGCCACCCCCCGCGGACCCCAAGCCATACCCATTTTTCGGACCCAAACCTGGGGGACGCATTCGAGCTCAATGAAAAGCATGGCAGGCATGCTCCTTCGGCTTGAGCTTTGGCGTTAGCCTTCGCTTTTTGGCGGCGCTGCACTTAAAAGAAATATATAACCATGCGAGGGCATTCGCCGATGGTGGCGGTTTGCCAACCATTGGATCGTGAGGACGTGGCACACTCTTCCGCACATGTCTGCGCTGAGGTTTGTGTGTCAGTCCAAATTCCACTCGTCCTCGCCAATCCTTTTCATCACGAGGTCTAGTATTCGTCATTGTCAAGAAATTGGCATCTCTGACAGTGACAGTCGAACCATCTCGGTAGACCTTGTGNATTCGTCATTGTCAAGAAATTGGCATCTCTGACAGTGACAGTCGAACCATCTCGGTAGACCTTGTGCGTCAATCGTTCGCCAGTGAGGCGAAGCACAGGTACCGGCATTCGATTTGCCATTTGATCTGAGGGTCCAACATTTCATTCCTCCAAACCTTCACATGGCGGATCAACTTCAGCTCAGTCTCATTCACCTCCCAGGTGTCCTGTCTTCCACCTTCAGAGGATCTCATTCCCTGAGCAGAANCATGGCGGATCAACTTCAGCTCAGTCTCATTCACCTCCCAGGTGTCCTGTCTTCCACCTTCAGAGGATCTCATTCCCTGAGCAGAAGCAATCAAGGCACCAATCTGACAGAGGTGGTCAGTCATGCACGTCCCACACTCCACGCAGTTCCAAGGCACCAAGCTCTTCCTCAATCCCCGACATTTCCTCTGGCAAACACGTTGCTGCCAATCTTGCCGCATTGGCGACACTATAAGGGATCACAGTCGGTGTCAAGTGCACCAGTGTTCCCTGTCTCACAATTGGCACGGGATTGCCAGTCGAGTCAATCTGTGAAAAGCAGAGCTCGCGCAGCGGTCTCTTTTTCTTGAGCCAAAGCGAAGTCGCTTCAGGTCTCAACGGCAGGCTGCATACAGCACCATGGACGAATTCCATTCTACGATTCTACAACACTGCTAAACAGTGGAGAACTCTGCAAAAGATTGCACTGACAGTTGTGGACCCTTCAAACACGGAGTTCAGCTTCCTTAGCTCCCTTGCGTCACAGAGGCAGTCTCAAAAGGCCTCTAAGCAATCTTCCGAGCTCATCACGACTCCCATCCGGAACGAACGGANACCCTTCAAACACGGAGTTCAGCTTCCTTAGCTCCCTTGCGTCACAGAGGCAGTCTCAAAAGGCCTCTAAGCAATCTTCCGAGCTCATCACGACTCCCATCCGGAACGAACGGAGGGCAGCAAGCACGAAGTGAGCAAACGTCAAGCACTCACAACTGGTCTTACGCTCAAGAGCCACTTTGATGAAGCCGGAATCGCTGCAAAATTCGGTCACCAAAAGCGGTGCTGCGGCTGAATCCTTTTTGTTGTCAGCCTTCGAACCAGTTAGCGTCCCATTTCTGGTCCCTTGGTTTTTCCATCGGTGCTCGTAGCGTCATCTCAAAAGGCTTCTTTGGTTTGTAACATCGTCTGGAGAACGTCTTTCGCGGCAGTGCAATCCCCAGTAAGAAGCTGTATTTACAGCGGAAACCCGGGAGCAAGAACCATTTTCCGGCCTGTGTGCAATCTCCCCATAGCTTGCGAGCAATAAACAGTTCTGGGGACCCGCCCTCTGCTGAATTCCCCAATAGCTTGCCCGAAAAANAAACCCGGGAGCAAGAACCATTTTCCGGCCTGTGTGCAATCTCCCCATAGCTTGCGAGCAATAAACAGTTCTGGGGACCCGCCCTCTGCTGAATTCCCCAATAGCTTGCCCGAAAAAAAAGGAATTGCAAATTGGAATTCACCAATAGCTTGCGAGAAAACACAAAATAAAGATTGCCCAAATCTGGATCGGGGGTGAGTGGATTTAGGGGCTCAACACTCTCCAAATCTTGAAGGTTTGGAATGGTTATAGTAAGATTCGAAACCTTAAATCCACTCACCCCCGATCCAGATTTCGACAATCTATTTTGTGTTGTTTTGCAAGCTATTGGTAAATTCCAATTTTTAGTATCTATGATTCCGGCAAGCTATTGGGGAATTCGAGCATGCAAGGTCTTTTTCGCCGGCAAGCTATTGGGGAGATCCCATTTGGAAGGTCCTGTTGTTGCGACAAACCACTGGGAAATTCTTGTGCGAGATTTGGCTGTTGGGGAATTCCATTTTGGAGGGTTTTGAGAGTGTCAGTTTGCCTCTTCTCTGAATCTCGCTTTTGTGGCACAATTTGAGTGTCAAATTCTGGCAGCTGGGAAGCCAGCTGCCACATTTGGGTCCCTGAGGAATTTGTCTCGCATACTCTTGCTTGCGAGATTCTTGCCCAGCCCTGCTGCAAAGAAAGTCAGGTTTAGGCCATGCCTCTTCTTGCGGGCTCCAAGCGGGTTGCCGTCATCCTAAACCCTCCTGCAGGGCCGCTGAGACGTTTTGACTTTGAAGGACTGGTTCGGTGCTGGCATAAGTACTGTGATGCCTTGAAGGCAGGAAGATCTAGACAGTTTGCTGGCTTATTGCTTATGCTGCACGAATCCCCCTGTTCCCCCTGGTTGCTGGGTCTGCTAACCGCAGCAATCTGGCGCAGCCAGGTTTGTGAGCTCCGAAAAACACGGGTTGAAAAACTGAAAAGAAAACGGCTTCAACGCACAGGTCTCAGGTGTTTGCACCCTCGCAAAACTCGGTTTCCAAGTTTTCATATTGCGTGCAGATGTGTGTTTGCTTCCTTTGATTCCAGCGTGTTCTGGCTTTTTTTGTCTTTGTCAACTCTGTTTGCTGAGCTTTGGTTTTGTCCTCTATGTTCTACGAAAGGATATTGCATTCGTTGCAAAAATCAGGTTTTGTTTTTGGCGCATCTTCGGAAGACGGAGTGACGGTTTGAAGTTTAGGANTTTGCTGAGCTTTGGTTTTGTCCTCTATGTTCTACGAAAGGATATTGCATTCGTTGCAAAAATCAGGTTTTGTTTTTGGCGCATCTTCGGAAGACGGAGTGACGGTTTGAAGTTTAGGAGCGGCTTGCCAATTTCGACACTTCTGAGATGTGGATCAGCTTTCGGTGGCAACAACCAGCCAAATGAAGGGCCGGTTTTAGGNGCTTGCCAATTTCGACACTTCTGAGATGTGGATCAGCTTTCGGTGGCAACAACCAGCCAAATGAAGGGCCGGTTTTAGGAGGTTGAAAACTATTCGAAAACATTGCCGCGGACAAGGGGCCTCCACAGTGCTGGAGTCCTTGTTCAGACGTTGGTTAAGTACATGCACACCACGCAATTTTTGTTGCCTGTTGTTGTTGTTGNTGTTGTTGTTGTTGCCAACTTGCTCATCAGCAACTGCTGCTAGCTGCAATTCTGCACTGGAAGTCAACACTTTCCCGAGGCTTGCTTGTTTTCCGCCGTTTTGTTTGGAATTAAAAGATTGAAAAATTCACTGGAGAGGGCCGAATTGTGTGAAAAGCGGGGCCAAAAGCGGGTCCGGATTTCGGACCCGTTTTTGGGGCCCTTTAATATTGGCACACTTTCCGCANTGGAGAGGGCCGAATTGTGTGAAAAGCGGGGCCAAAAGCGGGTCCGGATTTCGGACCCGTTTTTGGGGCCCTTTAATATTGGCACACTTTCCGCAGGCTCCAAAAACGCTCCCATTTTCAGGCCCGAATTTGGGAGGCGGGGGACCTTCACTCTGGAGCTCGCTCTTGGAATCGCAAATCTGGGGGGCGCGGATCAAAAATCAGTGCCAGATGCAGTCAGATAGCTGATATGTCGCATCCAGCTCTATTTGTTCTCAACTGCAGCCAAAAAGCAGGTTCAAGCTTGCTGCATGTGCACGCTGATTCTTACACATTGCAGCAATTGTGGAGGCTCCTTGTGCGCGGGCACATTTTCCAGGGGTTTTTCGGCCTCNGCGCGAACACTGCAGGATGTCCGTCAAAATCCGTCGCTTGCCTCGAAAGATTACCCAGACAGACATGGGTACTGAATTCGGTTGCGAAGTTTGTATACTGTGTGCAGACACTTAAGGGCTACTTCGATGAAGCCGGAATCGCTGCAAAATTCGGTCACCAAAAGAGGTGCCGCGGCTGAATCCTTTTTGTTGTCAGCCTTCGAACCAGTTAGCGTCCCATTTCTGGTCCCTTGGTTTTT
>BGNK01006251.1:5487-28868 GCA_003297005.1 Symbiodinium sp. clade A Y106
AAGTTTTTTTTTGATGGGTACGAAATCTCCGGATTCTCCTAGGCTTGCCTGTAAACTGGTAGAGAAAGTTTTTTTTTGATGCAAAAAAAGTTTTTTTTTGATTGGCTAAAAAGTTTTTTGATTTTTGAGGAATGTTTTTTTGATGCAAAAACAGTTTTTTTTGATGGGTTTCCCTCCCTCTTCCCCCTGTGGGGTGGTTGTGGGGGTTTTGGGGTTTTGGGTCTAGCTTAAGCTTTTGAAGGTATAAGGCTTCAAGTCGACAAGGGCCTAGGGAGGGTTTGGGATGCAGGTTCNCTGTGGGGTGGTTGTGGGGGTTTTGGGGTTTTGGGTCTAGCTTAAGCTTTTGAAGGTATAAGGCTTCAAGTCGACAAGGGCCTAGGGAGGGTTTGGGATGCAGGTTCGTTAGGGTTGACGGTTTATGTCTGGTTTAGGCTTAAAGCCTGCATTTACGCGGGGTTTAGGGTTGGGTCTAGGGTTTGAAGCTTAGGTCAAGGTTAATAAACGCAGGAGCAGGCGCTATTGCTCTACGTTATAGGATTTATGGCTTGCGTAGGGCTTGTGTACTATGCTGGCCTTGTCTGTGACGCCTGGCCGTTTCTCCAGCTGCAGCTCCAACGGCCCCCACCCCTCTCCGCACACNGGGGGGGGGGGGGGGCTGGGAACGCCAGACGCCTGACCATATATATAAATATCTATTTTTTGGATCTGTCAAATCGAAATTAATAGAAAATCGATACATACTGCGGAATATATTGAAGATCTTGTATAAGAAATTCGAAAATATTTCTAGTATGAATTTCCTCTAGATTTCGAATTTAAAATCACGAATTTTTAAAATTATAATAATCAATCTAAATATATTTTTCCTATTCATAATTATTGATTGAAAAATATGAAATCTTGAATCTGATAAATATTGAAAAAATTATATAACGAAATATGATATCGAGAATTCGCCTCGATAACGAATCATATAAAAGATGAATTATCTATGAATATAAATATTATGGAGGCGCACTATATTGAAGTCGGAAGCGTGAGCATTTTCTAGACCCAAAATTGCGTCCTCAAAACCAGCAGCCTTGCACGTATCCCGATACATATTTGGTTTGACCCGGGGGGTCCGAGCTCTTCTGTATGGTGGGATTCAAATCGGGCTCGAAGGGACCCGGCGACCCAGCTCTTCTCTACGTGGGACCCGAATCGGTGAGATGCGGTGGGACCCGGTGAGTCCCAGCCCTTCTCCCCCCCCGTTTAGATTTTATATTATTAATTAGAGCGGCAAGAAGCCTTGTGATAATTTTTTTCGCCGCCCTTTAGCATTATAGTCCAGGTGGGCGTCCAGCCAGTGGGTGCAATCATTGACGGGGAGCCGAGCATAAGCAACGTTGACCGTTAAGCAGCTTTTTGTTGAGATTTACAGGCCCAGATTCCGACGCCAAGCCGGCTTCACGATAGATTGCCCTGAAACAAAATAGCCCGACAAGTAATTTAAAAAAAATTGGGGCCGATATTGTGACTCCCAAAATACGGAGTTTCCGTGGCTCCAAAACTCGGCTCGCGACGCGGCCCATAAACTGGTGACCTTGCTATTGCTGGTATTAAGAAAATTGCCCAGAAAATGGTCCAAGAAATAAAAATGAAAATTATATATTTTTCTTATCAATCCAGTGCCCTGCAGCTGCCCAAACCTGCTAGCTCTTAGATTAAATCAAAAGCTTTCACGTAAATTACTACGATATGACCCTTTTTTGCAGAATTTGTCCTTCCCCCAGACAGGACCTATAAGCTGATGGCATTCTTATACTACTGCGGAGGCACGCTATAATGAAATCGGAAGCATGAGCATTTTCTGGACCCAAAATCGCGCCCCCAAAACTACCAGCCTTGCACGTATCCCGATATGTACTTGATGGGACCTAGCTGCGAAGATGCAGTCTTCAAAGCTGCTAGCTTTGATGGGACCCGGCGGGTGCGAGTTCTTCTCTTCTTTGTTGGCTTTTAATATATTCCAGACCCCAAGCCAATTTTATAATAGATTACCGTAAATATAGGAAATCTAATTCAAAATAAATTTGATCGAATATAAATCAAATATGAACCAAATGTAATAGTTATAGACCAATCAGAAAGAATTATAAAATAGATATAAATCAGACATAATCCAGATACGAAATAGATACGAATCAGATCGAAGCTCATATGAATCAAACACGAACCCGGACACGAACCCGGTCGCGAACCAGACACGAACCCGGACACTAACCCAAACACGAACCCAGACACGAACTGGACACAAACCGGACACGAAACAGACACGAACCCACTAACCCAAACACGAACAGAATACAATCGGACACGAACCGGATGCGAATCCTAACATACGACTGATACCTACTTCATTCAACAATTACTACAGTGGAGCCTCCGTCAAAAACCTGTAGAAGTTCATTACCGCGAGAATGTCCTTCTAAAGCTATCGCGAAATTTCATAAAGCTCTCGCAATCTCCCGGATTTTAGTGCCGGGAGAGAAGCGCTCGCGACACTAAATTTTGCAAGATTTTAATCACGCGAGATAATCATGCAAGAGGCTTTCACGAAGAAACGCGGAAAAGGACCAGGAATGCACCCAGAATCACAGACGCAACCAGCACGACACCATTTTATTAGAGAACTTATCTAAATTCTAATATGTAAAATTTTTGGAAATTTATATACATTAAAAAATATAGTAGCTTAATATTTCTAACTTACAAGATTAAAGTATTGAAGAATTTGAATAATTTCTAATAATATGATATGTTCAAAAAATATATTTGTAATATCATATCTCATATATTTTAAATTCGAAGAATATTCTAATATCAATCGATAAGAATATTCCGAAATCTATTTTCTAACTTGATCGCCGATAAGGAATTAATACTAATAGCCAAGATACCTTGCAAATGGAATTTGTAATAACGAGTTAAATCCAAAATGGCAAGCTCTGGGCCCCTATCTCTAGCTCGCCAGCGTATTCCTGTGTTTGGAGGTGGGAGGTCGGCTATGAGTGAAATTCTCATGGGGGTACTTATAACTCTGCTTGTAACCACTTTCTGAGTCCCCTGAGCCTCTGCATATGAAAGCCTGAGCCGACCCCGAACCTTGAATTGCAAGCATCTTCAAGGCATCAAGCACCCCAAGCTCTTGGTTTTGCGCGCCGTCGCTCCAGGTGCCAACTACATGAAAACGCGGACCTGCAAGGTTCGGCAGGAAGGCGGGAGTTGCGGTACACATCTAGACGGATCTGCAGTCTAGCGAGGTCTTTGCGGGGTGAGTATGCTTCGCCGCTTCACATCTCGGAGAAGCTTTGGTTGGCAAGGTCGTCGCGAGGCTCCGCGAGGTCAGGCTTGCTGGTTCCTGGAGGGGTTCTGTGAGTAGGTACTAAGTGGAGTTATAACTACCCCAAACTACTTAAGTTACCCCGTGTCAACTTGGAATGTTTGGGCAGTGAGCGTAGGCATAGTTTGCGATAAGGCTGTCCATTTCACCCCCCAGAGTGCCCTTCCTGAGCTGAACCTTTTTCACACCTCCTCTCTAAACCCTACTCCATGTAACCGCCCTTGAGCTCATAACGCTCCTATGACAGAGGCCTAAACCCTAAGTCCAAAAAAACCCTAAGCCCGGGCCCTAACCTCGACTTCAAGGCGACAAAGTACCCTAAACAGGCCGGCGTCAAGGCTGGAGAAAACGGAGCAACTCGAGAAGGGAGGGAGGCAGTTTTTGCCGCTAGAGACCTGGATTTTTCTGCTGCGTTGAGGGTTTAGGGTTTATGCTTAATTTTCTTTACAAACGCTCAACCAGTTTCCTATCTGTATGCAACCGATCGGACAGCGCATCGTACCCGCAGGGTTACACTGAAGTACACAGCCATCAATCGGATCCGTTGGAACCCGGCACTTCAGAGGACACATGTGGCAAATTGGGGCCCCATGCTATCTGCGTTGATAGCTTGAATCTCCCTGTAGACCTGGAATGCCTGGACTAGATAGCCCGATATTCTGACATTATAGATTATAGGTATCTCTAGGCATTCTAGGAGCTTGCTTTAGGGTTGGTTGAAAGCAGGTTTGGCCGGGAGATGCGTCTGCAAGGTGCTCGGATCAAACGTAGGCCCATCCATGGTGCTAAGGCGTGTCATCTAAAGACAGCTGCGTCGCTGCACCCAGGGCAAGGGTGCTCCTGGTATACGCAGGTAGAATGCCCGCGTTTGCTTCAAGTACAAGCTTCGACGTGGTCTTCGCCAACTCACACATTGTGCCAATTCTAGTCCTATGATAACAGTATGCCCCTCAAGAAACCAGGCAGACTGGCCACAAATCTGCTCTGTGGCTGCAGTTGGTGTTACCCCTAGCAGCGGACAATCTCTGCTCGAGGCTCAAAGCGTTTGGGCCATTTGGCTGTGGTTGGGAGGCTCCTGCAAGCATCGAATTTAAGGTTGACGGTTTAGGAGCAGCTTAGAGTCTAAGGAACACCTGGATGCAAGGACAAACCGCTTGAGGCTTTAGGCTTTAGGAGAAGATGCTCCTGAACTCTCAAAACCCGGAGGAACACCTGCCAGGACAGGGAGACCAGAACCCGCCCCGGGCGCCAGCAATGGATCTCACCGCATAGGAAGTCTCCAGTCTCAATCATCTCGAACCCTAAACCTTAAACCCTAAGAAACCCTAAACCCGAAACCCCTAGGGCAAGGATTTCCGGAGCTATTTTGGAACTTCCAGAAACCACGGGCCTCAAACATGGAGCCCTTCAAGTAAGATTCCTTTTCAATCAGGACACCGAATTTTCGGGAATAGGCTATTTATTGACCCCGTGCAGGAAGGAACGCGCCAGAGATGCGACAAGTCAGCAAAACTTCCGACTTGTCCGGGAAAACTTGGAATGGTTGCCATGAGCTCTCGGTTGCTTAGGTCGAAAATTCCTGCAGTGCTTCCAGGATCTCAGCACGTCACGATATGCACTTAAGGTGAAAATTTGCGAGGACCTCGACCTTATCAGGATGGGTTCTGCTCTCCCTCCTCCCTGCTCGCAGCAGCGAGCCACACTCGGCAAACGCGAAGGAGAAGAGCTCCAATTCCATTGCCATGTGCACACAGGGTTTAGGTTTTAGGGTTTAGGGTTTAGGTTTTAGGGTTTAGGGTTTAGGTTACCATGTCAGAGTACGGCGCAGTTGCAACTGACTGGAGCGCTGCATCCGGACCTGACTTTCGCTCGCAGGTGGGCAAGAAGGGGCACACGCTCAGCATCGTGCGCTCCTTGTCAGACATTCGCCGTTCCCAAGTGGCAGTAGAGGCTGGAGGCTAGACCTAGCAACTAAGGTGCTACCGAATAAGCGGCCACAGATCTGGGCATCCCAGATGGTGAAGATCCCGAGATGCAAGCGCATGCCGCCAGGCATGACACCCTACTGCAGCCCTTGCCCGAATTTCGCCCTAGTCTTTGCATCTTGGGCTCCTGGCCTTCCACCCTGCAGACTTCCTAAAGAAACCCGTGGAACTGAGCCCCAAGACCTCTGAAAACCCTGCTCCAGAGAACCTCAGTTGACTTGAGGAGTGGGAGTTTCGGAAAAGAAGGGGTACCTTATTTGGGGTCCTTATAATCCTACTTTTTAAGGTACTCTATTGGGGTCCCCTATTTTCGGAAACTCCCAAGTGTCGGACTGCACTTGAGAGCATCCCGGTGCGTGGAACCCTGACATTGCAGTAGCTAGGGTTTAGGGTTTAGGGTTTAGGGTTTAGGGTTTAGGGTTTAGGATAGATGCTGCTGCGACTCAACTCTTGAAGCTGCCAGGGCGTCGAGCTTGCTCAAATCGTGCACGTACACTTCAACTTTCCGGGTCTGTCTGGGGGCACCTGGGGGAATCGGAGCCTAATACGGTTCTATCATGGGGTTCCATAATTTTGGGGCCCTAATCCTAGCTGCAAAGGCAAAGAGCAGTGCCGACGTGGGCTCCGGGTCGCAGATCGAGCGACACGGAGGGATCTAAGGAAGATCGGCCTTACCCCCACAAGGCTCTCGGCATCGTGCTCATTCTGTACCTACGCAACTTCAAGCATGGTCTTTCGAATGAGAAGTTTCGAGTCCTTATACGGGGAATCCTATTGTTTGGGGTCTATCTATCGGGCCCCCCCCTGGACTTTTGAAATTCCCAAGACCCCTGCAATGGCTTTCGCACCCAGCCTTGATGCCAATGCGCCGTCCTAGCGCTCCCGATCTCAGTTGCACAGGGCCCTTCATACACTCGGCGCTGGCAGTCCCATGAATGGCGCAGATGCTGCAAATCGCAACATCCAAATTGTGTGCATGTGAAGAGGCTGAGGCTTCTTCCCAAGAAAATGCTAGGCCGCACATCCAAGACGTGGCCGCTCGGCTAGTGGCGTTGCAACCTGATCGTGTTGCCTGACATGATGCGGCAGCTGCTATGTCAGCCAGCTCAGCATGTTGCACTGATGCACATGGGAACGCTGCACAAGGCCGAGCACAAAATTTGTGCCATGGCGGCTCTAGTTCGAGTCTCGCTTTGCCCAGCTTCGGCCTTGCAAAGTTTGCTTAAGTGTAGCCTCGTCGCCAAGGGGCTGCAACCAGCTTAGGGAGTGCGGCGTGTGGGCAGTGCGTGCAGTGCCTTTTCGGCACTAGAGGTCCATGTTCCCCGGAAGAAGCTGGCCTATCTTCTGCCTGAGCTCCGAGACACCGAAGCCGATGTGGCCTCTAACGCTTGTTCCACGAAGCCATCGGCAGGCGGAGGAATTACGCACATTCCCGCCGGCATTTGGCAGAAGCTGGACTTCCACAGAGTCGCCAGAGAAAGCTCGCTGGCAAGGATAGGGTTTGGCATTTAGGGTTGAGGTTAGGGGTTTAGGGGTTTAGGCCATGAGATCTCACATGAGAGGCTGTCGAGCGCATGGTCCGCCCAAACATGTAAAGATGAGAAAGGCTGAAGCGGAAATATGCCCTCGTGAGCCCCGCCTACTGCGAGCTCAAGATCCGCGATGAGATTCTAACGCCTGGTTTCGTCCTGCCGGTTTTTGCAGAAATTTACAAAGCAACTGAATTTTATGGCGGCGTGAAGAGACACGTAGTAGTAGCGGCGCGAACTACCTTCCTCTGCAAGTACTCATTGCTCGAGACTGTGCGGAACAGACATGATCCACAATATCATTTCAGTTTACCCACAAAGCCGCAACTGTCCAGCAACCTTTCCCACTCGGGCTCGTACTGACTACGGCAAACGAGTGCCAACGCTGTGTTCCTACAAATCCGGAACCCTTACTTCGTACGTTCTCTGGTCTACCTAGTTCGAACCCCGACCAGCCTTCAAGCTTGTGCCGAACCCTTCCCCGCCGGCCACATGTAGATGGACGTTTATAAAGGGACCTTCATAAACAAAACGAGCCTGATCCTAAGCCACTGTTCGGCCTTTCCCAGTCGGGCGTTGAAAATCACGTCTCAGCTGCAAGCTGGGACGGTGGCAACCTTGGCAGCAGATGAATGCTTCGAGAAGCAAGGCCAATTCCGTCGATTCCCTCGGATGGCAGCCCCACCAGTCAGGTGGCCAGGTGGCCCCGTTAGCCGCAACAACGCAACGTCAGGTGCAGCTGGTGATCTGCCTGGGGGTCGGTGAGCTTTCACATTGTGGGCTGGTCTCAATCTCAGTGTCAGCCAGTGCGAAGCTGCTGACGGGGTCCTCTGGCTCACGCCCTTGCCACTGCAGATGCCACACCATGTATCAGCCCCGGAAAAGGGACACTTGCGATTTAGCTGCCGCGCAGCTGCGCGCCCGAAGAGATGGCGGTACCAATGCTGGTATTCAACCCTGCATCTGCTCCTCAGCAGCTGTTTTGAGCCACCGGAAGATTGCGTTCAAGCTCGGAGCAAGCACTAAACGCCGGAAAAGACGAGTCAGGGACACCAGCTAAGTCCGAGCTGAACCCTAAGAGTTCAGCTCCTCGGCCTACGACGTTGCTGCTAAACTGCTTTGAGCTTGCGCCCCTTGCGGAATGCAGCATTTGCTGAAACCCCCTCCACTGCAAGAGAGACTTGGTGAACGTCACAAGCTTTTGATAGCCACCAAAGAAGTGAGGCACACGCCACACGCCCCCATAAATCCTCACCCATGGAATCCCCTCCCGCCGAACTCTTGACTGGAAGATCTTCAACGGCCGGGTTGCACAAGCCCTGTGTCGCAGCTGGATGCAGAAAGCTCGTGTCCTAAAATTCGAAGTGTAGGCTTTAGGCAACAAGCCTTAAGGCCTTAGGGCTTTTAAAGCAATCGGAACCCAAGGCTGACTTAGCGGGGACCGTTTCAGAAGCAGCTCCCAAAAGAAAAGCACGTCCCAGCAGTCTGAAGTGTGTTGACTTCATGTTAGTTCTCTGTAGAGGCTGGGCTGGCAGGGCTCAATGGAGATAGGGTGGCGGCCACAGGAAGCTGCAGACAGTGAGAGCTTCAGGTCAAGGTGACCCCTTGAAAGGGGCGCGTTGAAAGTGTGATCGGTCTCACTCTGCAAACTATGCCAACTCTGAACCGAAATGACCGAATCACCCTGTGACTGAAGTATATAGGCTACATGCTCGCTAAAGCGATTCTGCGAGCAGCACCGCCGACATGAATTTATGCGCCACTTTCGGCTTCCATTATTCACGAACTGGGCATGGATGATGAAATGGAGCACAGGCCAGGTGTTGACGGTGCCCAAAGACTGCCGCGCAGCACTTGCTCCAGTTTTTTTAAGTGGACAGGTTCAGGGGCCTTTTACGGCCAGGCTGAGGATGGCGCCGAATTCAGACCTGCACGTTCTGTCTCATTGAAACGTGCAAAGATCTAGCTCTGCCGACCGGCCTGCAAGCTTCGACACAGCGCTGGACGGCGATCTCGCTGCATGGCATTGCAGGGGTGAGTTTAAGTCAGAGCCACGGGCCGCAGCAATTTTACCGGCCGGCGCTGGGCTTTTTGGCTTTTGGGCTTGGGGAGTTGCGGCTGCAGCGTTTACGGGCTTCTTGGCTCTGACTGCATGCTTCTTCGGCATGAGGGCAAAATGCTGCCGGATTACACGCCTTGGGCTTGGCCTAGAGATTCGGGAACTCTTTACTCCCTGAAACTCAAACACTCTGACTAATTTAAGGGAACACTGTTTTCCCTTCCGGACTACCCAAGAACTGCTTGGGGCTACCAGGGAATTCCCCAAGGCCTGCAGCTTACCCACTACACCTTCAGGCTGCACCGCCACAATGATCTTTTTGAGGCCAAGGGCACCAGCTGGCTCTAAACCAGGCCACTGAAAGCCATGGACCACGGCCAGCAGCAACAGTTGCGCATTGCGCCTTCTAGTGTATACCGATCTGCCATCTCGTGCGGATGCGAGCATTTCACCAGTCCTGCTTTCCAGAATTGTGCGCCTTGTGCCGTCCATGGTTTGCAACATCCCCTCCAGCTGCAGGTCCCACGCGGAACATGCGGTAAGGTGTACGTTCCATCGCAAGCCTCTTGCAAGCTTCAAGAGTCTTCCTGGGCCCTGGGCACATGCAAGTGAGCTCCACTCAAACAAAGGGACATTCCGGACCCGAAGTATCCACGAACATACATAGGAAGTTTCTCCTCACGTCGCCCACGGCTTGGGAGGCTTGGGGAAGCGTTGCCCCAAACGCAGCAAACATCGCAAAGGTCGCTTCAACCCCAGTGGCACCATGCATTGCATTGATTGCACGCATGGCCTTGACGGATTTGACGGCTTTGCGGCTCTGTCCCTTCGCTCCCACCGCTCCAACTTCAACTGCCATGCAGAAAGCCCGCTCCGCATCAGCGGGCCGAAAGGGTGATGCAGGGCTTTCAGGGCCTTGACTCTACAAGGAGCTGGCGCTTGGAAACGTGAACACCCAAGCGGGCAAGGGGCATCAAGGGCGGCAGGGGGTTGGGAAGCCTTCTCCCTCGAAAGCCGGCAGTTATGGTCCTGCAATGCCAGTGTTTTGGGGGGCAGCCGCTTAGCCGAATTGGGTGGAGCCGTGCTCCGCGGTGCCGAGAAGAAAAAGCCGTAGCGTTTAGGGTTGAGGGTTTAGGTTAATTTTGCCCTTGAAAGCAAGGATTTGACGGAGCAAGAAAGAAGCAGGCGCCTGTGAGGAAGTCTGCCTAAAGTGCGACCGAAATCTAAAAGGCCCCGGAAAGCCCCTGCGAGATCCTATGAGCTCTATGCCCTCCTTGTATGGGAGTTTCCGAAAATGGGGGACCCTCCTAAGTTGTAGGATCCTTCTTATAAGGACCCCAGAAGAAGGTACCCCTAATTCTCGGAACCTCCCGCATGTGTACTGATACCTTGGCATCAGGGAGCAAAGCTTGGAGATCAAGGCTCGACAAGATATTTAGTTGCTGAGTTCAGAAGCCCCAAAAAGTGTACACTTTTAGTTTTATCGTGGGTAATACTAGCCCAACAAGTGTAAAGTGTATCCACTCAGCTACTAAGGATACCAGGAGAACCAGGATGGTGAGAATAGACTGGTCAACATCTGCGCCGCACTTGGCCAGTAGAGATACAGAGAGAGTCCAAGTCTTCTGCACTCGCATCTAGGCGCCAGTACTGATGGAAGGCACGCCGCAAAAGGGCGTTAAAGACTTACTTGAGAAGCACAGGCGTCCAGAACTCACACACAAGCCAGAAACTCTTCTGAGCACATTCCACCGCAGCTTCGAACTTCCCGCCCACCTTGGCAAGCCAAACGTCACGGAGCCGTCCTGAAACAGCCGGAAAACCACAACTGCGAGGGCACGACGATTCCGGTCAGCGCTGACTTCAATTCTTCGGGCCATTTCGAAACCGAAGCCTCAGGATGCGCCATACAGAGAAAGCAGAGTCACAAGCAGAGTCACAGCCTATGCTGCCCGTCTGGCCTCAGCAATCGCCCCTCATAGCTGCAGAGGGTCTGGGGTTTCTGAGCATAGACAGGGCTTGATGTCTCAGCAATCGTGCCTGATAGCTGCAGAGTGTCTGGGCTTTCTGAGCATAGAGAAGGCTTGATGCAGCTGGCGTTTAAGCTGCACGTCTGCTTCCGCTACAGTAGGCAAGCCTTGCTCAAACACAGCTCTGTGGCTGCAGTCGCTTCTTGAAGGCTAAGTTGGCACAGGATTGTTGAAACAACGTTCAAAAAAGATTGGACATTTCCACGCTTGGAGAGAAACCAAGTTCCGCGACAGGACAACCACAAGCTCCCATCGCCGAAGAATCTCTTTTGAAAAAAGGGAGCTGCATCATCACGCCAGCGAAGCTTCTATGAAGAAAGCACCTGAAGCCTGGCTTCCATAAAGTTTGCCTTTGAAGGCTTGCGCCGAAAGTGCAGCCTGATGCCAATCACTCTGACCACCAAAGGAACTGTCACAAAGTATTTCAGAGAGGGCGTCTTGTAAGACCCTCTATGCAAAGTATTTCTCACCCTGAGAGTCAATCCACTGTCGCTTCTTTGCAGTCAAATCACCTGAAGCTGCTGGCTGCTGGCTGCTGGCTGCTGGCTGGAGGCAGGGTGCTTCGGAAGCTCTAGGACCCTACAGTCGCTGCAGGTGGCCTTTAAGGGCCCGAACCTGCATTTTGCAGCATTGGGTCCCACAAAATTGTGAGGAAGACTGAACTCTTCCAGGACCCTTGCAGGAACCCCTTAAAGAAACCCGCATGAAGCTGAAAAGGGCCCCTTATGAAAAGGACAAGGCAGATACGTCACTGGAATGCCAAAATCAAGCCACTGAGCGCAAGGTTCAGAGCGGAATCCAAGCAAGTGACGAATAGCCGTTCTCGGTGGATTGCCCTATTCAACTTGACGAATGGCCAAACCTCTCAGCCCCAAGCAGCGCTGGCATCCGATGACAAGCAATCTAGAACCTGAGATGCAAGCACAGACGAGCTCCAAGTCTTGTCAAACCCTACAGCCCCACACCTTGCACCTGAGATACCGGAAGTGTCCGTGCGCGAGCTGGGCGGGCCTCACGGTAAGGGCTCCTTTTGAAGACTGTTGTGGAAACTCTCAAGGAGTACGAGGTCAAGACCTTTCGGCATCCCACTGCCATGACTGGCAAGCCACAGCAAGCCGACGCGACCCTCCTAGTCGACCCATCGCCGGGACGGCAGGCTGGACAGCAGCACAAGCAGCGCACACGCCAGATCCCTAATACCCTAATACCCTATAAACCCTATGATACCCTTGTAGTAACCTTATGGATAATACCCTTTCCCTTGGAAGGAACAGGTTGGCCTGTCATCTTTCTCGCGCAACTTAGGGCAGTGAGGGGCTTCTGGAGTCGCCATGAACAAGCAGGCGTCCCTAGGCTTCTCACCCTGCGGCAGCTCGCTACCGTGCCCCGCTCTGCGTCAAGCCCTGCCTGCGGCCTACTCAGAATACGAAGAAACAGCATCCGGGAGGCTCAACAAAATCTCAAGGCCGTGTCCCTTGGGAAAGCTTCGGACCTCAGACCTTCCACGACGTAAGACTTGTCTGGGTTTAGGACGTGTGTGCCGCACGCAGAAGCCTAGAAGCCCACAGGCTTACGTCCCCTACGTCCCCTACCTGCCGATCCAAGGATCATGGGGCACTCAAACGAAGAAGGCCAGGAGGCCTCAAGCGAAGAAGGCCCGCGCACCCCAAGTCCGCGAGGCAGACCGAGGCTTTTGGAAACGGCAACAGCTGGACCTCGGAATGCTTCGGTTTTCGGGCTTTGCCAGTTGCCTGAGGACGGTAGAGCCAGCGCCTTTCCATCTTTCCCATAAACCCGCTTAGCAGCTTAGCCTTTAGATGACGTTGGTCCGAAGCAAAGTTTGACTGCAGTCCTTTTGTGACAAGGAAAGCGGTGGCAGCGTTTTCGTGTAACAACACTCCGTGCAAAGCCTAGCAGCGGCCGCGTGCACTCGTTTCAGACTTTCCGGCCGCGTGCACCGCTTGCGAATTGCCAAAGTGCACGACAGGGGACAGATTTCACCCCGTGACCAGGGGCTGAGGGGATCTGGCGGAGCGGAGGGCACTCAGCAAAGGCCACGTGCATCTGTTAACAATGTTTCTTAAAACAACAACTCAAGCCACACGAATTGAACCAGCATGCTGTGCCCGTTCAAGGTGGATCCCAAAGGCAGAAAATATCGGAACGAAGCAGGTAAGTAGTGGTATCAGTCTTGTCGGTCGTTACTGGTCATGTTACCTGGGGCTGCGAGCCGTCTCGAGGGACGAATAAAAGAACGACAGTATTCTTTTTGGCTGTTTCTGAGTATTATTTTTTGCATCTTCTCTTGCAAGAGTGCTGTGGCAGATAAAACCTCTCCCTTAGCTCCGCCCAACATCGAGTGGCAGACTCTTACCTCTTCTTATTCGTGCCGAAGAAATCAACCGGCACAGTGATGCGTGAGCACCACGGGCAAGGAAGCGGAAGATGTGAGATGAAAGCTCACTGGTTCAGTCCGCATGACAAGCCGGCCTACTGTCAGTTGATACCTGAACCATCCCCGTCGTCAAGACAATACCAAAAGCTGGTACACAGCTCCCCTTGTGCACCTACGGGAAGTTCAACCAGCTTCTCGCAACTCCAGCTGCTGACGGCAAAACTGGGAAAGCATTGGAGAGCAAAGCTTCATGAATTTCAGGCCGACCTGCCGAGACTTCATGTGTCGCTGTGTTGTCCGTCTGAGGCTGCGTCTGTTGCCATGGCCCAGCTACTTCGAATTCTGTAACCTTAGCATACAAGCCCTTCTTCAACTGGTCGTTCCCCTCACCAAGCATAGTGATCTGCCCGGATCACTTTGAAGAAGCTGTGTGCTCATGACTGCCTTGTTGCCATGGGTTGTTCCTATGCTCAGCTCGTTTCGATCGACTAACCCGGTCATCCAGACCTCGAGCCGCTTGAATCTCCACGCACCCGATGCACGCAGGCATTGCGCTTCAGAATCCGTGTGATACTACTCTTCTCGGCTGTGCATGCAAGTGTCGTCATATTGCGCCTACCATGCAATTCTGCGTGCTGGCATCTCGGCACTCACGCGCTTCCCATCTGGAAGGAAGAGCTCCATTTCGCGATCTATTCGGCCTCCGCAACAAACATACAGATCCACAAGTACCCCAACGCCCTAAATCCTGAAGCCTAAAGCTTCAAACCTCTAATACTATCGGGACCACGGACCGCATTCCTGAGCGTCAGCACCCGAGAAGCCTTAACTATCCGCGGTTCCAGGCCATCTAAACGCACCCATAGTTCTACTAAGTTTAGTTTGAGTTTACGTAGACTCGGAGGCCGCAACGGGTTTCCAGTAAATTGACCATGTGGACCTTTTTGCAATCTGTTTCGATCATTCGCAGGCAGCTCGGAACTGTGCTGCTGGTAGCTCATCTGTCGTAAGAATTCTTTATCCTTGGCGCTTTTTTTCAGATCTTTCACGAACCTCTCAACCCATCTCAACAGTCACCCACGACAAGGACCTGTACAGCAACCTGTGTGTATGTACGGTTTTTCTCATGTACGCAGCAGCAACAAGCACAGGCACCAAGGTTCGCCTTTTGTTCAGAAATCAAGCCATGCAACAACGGCTGGAATGCCGAGAAACATGTGTTGTTTGATTAAGTTCCTTCGTTTGTATGGGTTGCGTGATTTCGGGAGCAGCTCCCGTCCATATCTTGGGAACTTGGGATGGAACTTGTTCAACTAAACATAGGCCAAAGTCGACGGCTTCTTCTTTCGCCTGACATCCTTCAGCACAACACTTATCCGAAAACGCAAGCCCAAAACGCAACAACTGGCTGGTGCTCAGGAGGGAATGAATGAAGCACCCTAATGACAAATGGGAGTTTCCGAAAATAGGGCGCCCTGATATAGTACCCGAAATAGTAGGATCCTTATTGCAAGGGCCCCAAAGTAAGATACCCCTTAATTTCGGAAACTCCCAAATGTGTCAAAATCTAGAAGAGCAAAGCAGAGGCCACTGAAGATTCGCAAAGGCCACTACTTGCAGAAATCTTCCTGGTTTCGCGCTGACTTGCACTTGGGAGTTTCCGAAAAGAGGGGTACCTTATTTTGGAGTCCTCATAACAAGGATCCTACTATTTAGGGTACTATATTAGGATCCCCTAATTTCGGAAACTCCCACTTCTTCTTGCAAAAGTGCACGAGGAGGCATTACATGGGAAGAACTGCTTTTTCTCAGGATGCTTGCATGAATACTTCGCTATCACAACAAAGGCTCTTGCGCACGACATGACACCAGCTCCTTATCCCGATAAGTCTGATTTATCCTCTCCATGGCTGCTTCTCGTGACAACACGGGTATGTCATGACCATCAAACCGAACTGGAATAGCAACGTTGCTTGCCTGTAGAATTGAAATGCTGCAGGATTCAGATTGCCGGCACGCAGTCATTTTCACTCTCGCAGGTTTAGCGTGTGCTGCTAGCTCACGGTCACTCGCCGGTGAGTAGCGCAGCCCCTGCTCAGTATGCACTGCCCTGCCGTTCCTCCCTTCTTGCCCGACCGGGATCTCAAGAGCAGCTACGTGTCAAAAGCTGCTGTCATGCAGTGTATAATTGAGGGCTATGCACCGTCTAGACCCAGCAACGTCGCGCTGGTGGGAACGAGATGCTGTGTCCCCCTCTGCATACTCTTGCCGTCCTGTGGGATGTGAAGCCCCCCATCACGAATTTCCAATCTGTCATGTGTGACTGCGACAGGCTACTCGAAGCATGTGCTTGGTCGCAATCCCTTGCTGAATCACTGAATACCCTAAGCCCTAAACCCTGGACCCTTGAATTCCTTGAATTACTAGTATGTTTGGCGACTTTGGCAGCCCGTCCATCCGCGCCGATCCAGGAGATCCGGAGCAGGCCCAGCTTTGGCTGCAGGCTTGCCGTCCCTTCCGTCCCTTGGTGTACCTCGGACTTTGTATGGATCGAGGCAGAATGGTGAACATCCCTACTGCTGTCATGGTTGTGGTTTGAAGCTGGCGGGCCCTCCGACGGCTCTCCGAGCGCAGTGCACAAGTTTTTATAGTCGCAGTGCGGCATTGTGCAGCCGACATGGCAGGCCTCACAAGCTGCACAGAACAGTGTCACGCCATGATGAAATGGCTGGCCATGATGAGCACAAGGCTGATTTAGTGGAGCACGGGTAGGAAGTTCGACTTGGTTCGGAAGCTACATGCCCAACTGACAATGAGGGAGCTGCCAACTGCAGCAGCATCAAGACACAGATTGCACCGGGGGAGCAGTGGAGGCTCCAAGTGCAGTGGAACCCCAAAACAGGGCCGCCTCACAAAACGGCTCTATGTTTTAGCACTTCAGGGAATCAGGCATGAGACGACCAAACTCCACGAAGCAGCATGAGTAGGCTCGTGCGCGAACGGACTGCGCAGAACAAGCGTGACGGAAGGCGCCTGGAGCATACAACATCTAGTAACAGCAAACAAGCAACTGCTAAAGTCCTTGAAGTTGAGCTGCTGTATCAAAAAGGAGATCGCCACGCATGCCGCAGCACGGCAGCACCGAGGCTGCATCCACAACACCGGAGCTTACGAGGGGACCGAGCGCTTGCGAGTAGACAAACCGCCTGCTCCGAGTTGGAGCTCTTGGAATGGAGTGCTGCAAGAGTGCATTCGCAGTAGGCAGGGAGGCCCCTGTCAAACTGCCTCAAGACTAGTTCATGGTTGGGATAGGATTAAAAATCCAAATTTATATTCCTTATTGGCTTTAAGTACCCATAAAAATGTAAAATGTTACCCAACTATAACAAAGAAGAGGGAGGCGATCGCAACGCTGTGTGACGGAAGCACGTCACAGCTCGGGCCTCGCGGAAAACGACAGCTCACTCGGCTTCGAGTCATCTTTGAGGAGGAGCGAAACCACTGCGGAAGCTTTCAAGGCGCTTGAAGCAGTGGCCGTGCACACATGACGAGGAAGTTTCCATGTGGCGCACAAAAACCAAATCTAATGCAAGGCATTCAGGACCAAGGGTGCGGGAATGGATCTGGTTGGTGGCGGCTCGGACGACTGGTGTGTCGCAGCTGGAAGCGAAGGTGATTGTGTCGACCTTGGGACGTGGGACCGGACCCATGCCGCCGCCGGAACTTGCACAGCAGCCAAACGATGGTGGCTCGATAAACGCGCCATTCTTGCTGGCACTGCGCACTTGCCAGCGGCGTCTTTTGTAGGCTGCTGCTGCATGACAAGCCACTGAAGCTGTGTGGAAGGATGTGCCAATGCCTTGCAAGCCTTGCGCTGTCCGTCCCAGATCACAGACAGTGCACGGAGCCACTGGCTTGCGATCCGATGCATTCTGCCGCTGTGGCCAGGTCTGGAGTGCATGTGCCCAAAAGATAGTGGCGAGGCTGCATACTACAGCTGTACAAGAAGGCGTGAACCACAAGCTACACCAAGATGGCGGCAAGGGAACAGCATCAACCCACCACAATGACGATGTAACGCAAAGGGGGAACAGCCAGAAAAGCCCAAGAGACGACAAGCCTGCAGTGCCTGCAGCCTGCACAGCCAGGCCAGCTCTCGACCTGCCTCAAAGAGGAGAAAAGATCGGGATGCGGCACGTTCAGGAGCGTCCCAAACTCCACACGGCACGGGGCAAGAGTTGGAACTCCCGAATTGGGAAAGGACCGATCGTCCCGCGACGTGCTCGAAACCGATCTCAGGGATAATCTTGACCACAAAATGCAAGTGTTTACCACTTGCATTGGCCTTTGACGCACGGTGGGGGGTTTCTCTACGCCCGATTGCCCGGTCACATCCTTGGCGCAGGTTCCCTTTGCGACAGAAAAAAAGCTTCACTTGTTGGGGTCCAAAACAGTTCCTCATGAAGGGATGCCACAGCTGTTGCATAGTTGTGGGTACCAGTTTCATCCGAGGTCGACAGTGTTCGAGGACACTTTTTCTCGCAGTCTCCTTCCTTGTGAGAGCAGGGCGCGCAGCTCGGAACGTGAAGCTCCAAAGGAGGGGTTTTGCTTCGACATCATGCTTGAAGTCAGCTCATGCCTAAAAGACCGAAATCATTTCCCCAATGTCCTTAAGCCGAAGGTTGACAGATCTTGCGCCTTTTGTAGTACATCCCCATTTGTAGCATATCCCCAGTCATTTGAGGGATATTGATTATTGGAGTCTCTCAGCACCTCATGGATGGACTTCTTTGATGTTGAGATCTGGTGCAAACTGCTGCGCTGCCCGAGTGCCTCGCTATTGATGCGATGCCTTTGCTGCTGTGCCAGGGCAGGGTCTTCCAGCCGTGTCTCAATGAAACCCGTCGCAACAGCAAGCAGAAGGGGGGCAGTGGTTTCTTGCGGCCGCAAGCTTGCGACTCATCTGGGGTTGCTCTGCTGATTTTGCGCATCGACTTGTCCTCTTTCCTGGCTGCACAGCGGAACATGCCGCACTTCTGCACAATCTTCGGGCACAAAACAGCGGCAGGAGCGAGCATCCGTGGCGAAGGTGTGCAGGAATTCATCAGCTCACAATCATCGACGCGCTGCGCAGTGTTGTTTGAGATCATGATTTGCCAGACTTCTCCGAACCATAAACGGACATGGGCCTGGACCCCCCGTCTGTCGTAGAGTTCAGAGACTTAGTTCAGGCCTCGTTCAACGACGTACATCTTTGACGACCACAATAAAGTAGTTGGCCCTCCACCAGCTTCTGGAGATACTAAACCCTAAACCCTGAACCCCAAACCTAAGAGTCCTTAAACCTGAGGGAGTTGGCGGACAGCAAGCTCGGGTCCCTTCCCTCTTCGGGCATTTGAGGAATCTCTTAACGGGCCCCTTTTATAGATCCCTTAAAAGGAGCCCCCATTTAGATCCTTAAAGGGGCCAATGTCATCGTCCTGACACCCAACATCCAGCATCATGGAGGCGCCTTCTTTTTGGTAGCCGGTGCCGGAAGTCAAGAAGCTCTTCTTCTTGAGCCTGCCGCTCCTGCACCACTTCGAGCAACTGTCGCCGGTGCGGATCCATATCTGATGATCTTCAGCTTCGGGGTCGACGCCGAAGACGACAAAGCCGCAACGGAAGCCACGGCGACCACAAGAGCGCCAGGGACCAGAAGAGACAAGGACCCGAAGACGCTTTCGGGCTCCCTAAACCCTAGCCGTAAACCCTAAATCCCCAAAAATCCCCAAAACCCCACACCCAAAGCACCGAAGGCTCCAAATCTGCATGCGCTGCGGGAGGGCGGGGATGCGCCGATGATTTCTGGAACGCGGGGATCTGCAGAGTTTCGGCTCGCAGGCCTATTGCGATGCTGGGGGAGTTCTTCCAGAAGCCCGGAGTCGTCGAATCTCAAAGCCCTGAGCCCCAAAGCCCAAAACCAACTTCGGAGCCCCCAAAGTCCCAAAATTCTAGGCAGGGATTTAAGGCTTTAGGGCTTAAGAGTGGCTTTTGAGGATTTAGGTGAGATATTTTTGCACCTTTCGGCCGCTCAAGGGGGCCCTCGGCGGGCAGCCTTTTTCCTCGAAGAGTTCAAGAAAGAGTGCCCCTTTGCTAAGGTCCCTTTAAGGCTTCCTTCTAAGTGGTTTAGGGTTGAGGGTTCCTCTGAGGGTTTTTAAGGGATCGAAGAGGCATCGGGTTTAGGTTTAGGGTTTCAGTCCATGATGGAACAGTGTCACACTTCTCGTCTTCTGCCGTCGTGCAAAACGCCCCGGTAGAAGGGAGGCTGTGTGTTGCCAGAAACAGCTGTCAGAGGTCAGGTCGTAGCAAATTCTAGGCCCTGGGCACCGCTCGCAACAGAACAAGTACCGGCTCTTGCACTTGCTTTAAGAGCTCTTTCTCTCTGTCGTGCGTATCACATGACGTACTTGAAGCTAAGTGCTTAAGAAACCTTGTATTACTAGCAATGGTGCAACTTTCGAAGACTTTTGAGGGAAAACGGAGAAGCTTCGAGGTCTGGGAAACCGCTGCAAGCAGAGTCGCCGCGAACCTGTTGCCAGGATTCCACAGGTGCCTAGAGTGGGAGGTCGCATCACATCAACGAAGCAGATGCAAACGTCTTCGGACTGAACAACACATTATGGTGAGCTCATAGATGCCTGCCTGTCACAGCAGTCTTTGATCGAGCTTCGACTCATGAGCTTAAGATGCTGGACACCTTCCAATCTAAAACCGTGTCAACTCTTGGAAACGCATGCACACCACCACCGGGAGGGCAACGCGCAATCAGTCAACAGCGGGTGAGCTGCTGGAACTCGGGGAGCGCGACACAATCGAAAGTCCAGCAATGTAGTCTTGGGCAGATCGCAGAGTACGGCGTGCTGTGCAGAAGGAAAGCCTGGATGCCACGCACGACCAAATCACCAGGTCAACCACCTCGGCATGCTGCAGCCCTGAACTACGAACCACCGAAGCCCTTGTGAAACATCCGCAGACCCCAAGCCTGAAACAACCCGAAGCCTTACGATACCGTTTGGGCCAGGACGGTGTGCCCTAGCACGGTTTTAGAGTTTAGGGCCTTTGGGGGGTTTTTTTAACACACCCCCGGACTCGGACGCCCAACCTTCAAGGGCCAATCTGGCGCTGGCGTCGGACTTCAAATGTCTCCTGACATCGGATCGAAAGTCGTGAGCACCTTATGCTGACATTCCTACCTTTGGTTAGTAGGGAATGGAAGAATAGTAGTAGTAGCAGTTATAATTGTACCCCATTCCTCCATTCCCTACTAACCAAAGGTGGGCATTGGACTTGTGAAAATCGACGGGGTCTGCAGTTCCCAACATATCACTGCTTTGTCAGGCAGTGCTTGAGACTCTCGGCAGATGACGATTCACATGCTTTTGCGCAGAAGACCTAAACCCCATGCCATATTCAGCCGAAACCCCTGAACTCATCAGAAACAACAAACTGCCGGATGGATGTGGGTGGTTGTCAAAATTATGGCCCCTTTGTGGGTACCCTAAATATTAGGTGCCGTATTGTAATAGGGACCCAAAAAGGGACCATAATTTTGGCAACCTCCCATGTGTGTCAACGAACCTCATGAATGCATCAGGAACCTGATCACTGCCAGCTCATGGGTTCCCACTTGGGGCTTTCCGAAAATAGGGGAACCCAAAAAAAACCCAAAATAATTAGTAGGATCCTTATTATAAGGACCCCAAAATAAGGTACCTCAAATTTTTGCGCTCTCCACTTTCCCACTGTCCTCGACATGTCGCATCTGGCACCGGGTCGTGGGTGCGACATCACTGCGCTGCTACGAGAGAGGAACCCAATAACCGCTGGTTAAGGAGTATACCTTAAGTTATGGAGAGCTTTCTGAGGCATGAACCTGAACCAAGGGTTGTCAAGTTCTTCAGGCTTCTCTTGAAAGCAGTTTCGACGATCAACTTCAATGGACTGTGAACAGTGCGGAAGCAGTCATGGTACTTCTTGTTTTCGTGGCGTGATGCGGCCTCAGTCGCGGCCGCTGCCACGCTCGGCAAACTAGCAAACAAAGGCATCCTGCAAGAAGCCTGTTTAATCAGAGGTCGCAAGAGCGAAAACTAAGCCGGCGCGATCTCGTTCGACCTAAAAACGGCAAACTCTACAGCCAAAAAAAGAAAGAATACCACAGACAGTCAAAGAACTGTACAAGGGGCCTACCTAGAAGCCACTCAGGTTGGTAGGTAGGTAGGTAGGTAGGTAGGGATCGACCAATGATAGTTACCGCAGTCTCCGCACTTTTCCCCCTCCGTACCTCAGGGCGGCCTCCGGAAACGTCATAGTAAACATCCTCCTCCACGAAAGATTCAAGAGGGGTTGCATGAAAGATTGCAGCCAAGCATCTGGATACTATTTAAGGGCAGTGGTGAGCCAAATGGCGTTGGATGGGGGACGCACGGCATTGGCAAGTGAGCTGCCACCGCTATTCCGCGGCGAGGTTGGGCACCTGATGGTTGAGTTGCGCGGACATGCGGTTGAGGTGTTGCAAAGTCAGCACTTGCTGTCGCGAAACTGAGCTCTGTCTTTTTTTTGGCAGGTACGGGCCTCGTCGGCTGCGGCTGCAGCTCTCGGTCCCAACTAAACTAATCGAAACCAACAAACACAAGAAAACAGCGGTGAAACAGAGAAGCGAGTTACTNCGGAAAGCCAGCAAAGCAGGCAGACAAGGACCCAGGGCCAAAACGAGCACGCGGATGCAGGGCCGACCCAAAAACGGAACTCACGGAGAACCTCGGGCAGGGCAGCCCAGAACATGAACGGAAAAAGCTTCCCAGAGTCGCAGATCCCACTCGCTACAAGCAATAAGTTGCATTACCTGCTGCAGCATGCGGACTTTGTCAGCAGCGGCTGTTCAGCAACTGGGCGTAAGTTCCTCTCAGCGACTCAGCAGAAGTGACAGGTCGGCACCCAAAGCCACCCAAGACAACGGGTGGAGCCCAAGACCAAGGCTCCGGCCGCCGTTCTAGTCCCGTCGGACAACGGACAGCCCCCGCNTTGTTTCTTGCGAGTCGTGCACACCAAAGTCCAAGGGCAAAGTCCAAGGCGAGCCAAAGAGGCCCGACGGGCATGCGAACCCGAGGAGGCGTGGTGCCACCCTGCGGTTATAGCGACGGTGCCCGCATATCACACACTTTGCGTCAAGACAGAGTGCAGGGTGAAGAGGGCAAACGCCGTAACCAGACGGTGGAGACCCGTGCTGTCACCTGTTAGGAAATAAGAGTCTCGTGCCGCGCNGACAGAGTGCAGGGTGAAGAGGGCAAACGCCGTAACCAGACGGTGGAGACCCGTGCTGTCACCTGTTAGGAAATAAGAGTCTCGTGCCGCGCAGATAAGGCGAGACCACTTCCAGGGGCACAGGCCATCCATGGTAGCCCACAATCCAGGGCCGGATGCCGGCGGTACAGACAAGTCGTAAACGCAAACCAGCGCCTTTCACAGAAACCAGCAGTAGCAAGGTGAAGGGGAGGCTTCCAAAGCACCGCTCGCACCGGCCCGCCCTAGGGATAAGGGCTGCCGCAACTATCGACGCTCACTAATGCCACCAAGCCCGGGAAGAGGAAGTGCCAGCTCGCCAGTCGGGCGGCGTCCAGCTGTCCAAGGCCATGCGGTAAGCGCCATCCGNCACTAATGCCACCAAGCCCGGGAAGAGGAAGTGCCAGCTCGCCAGTCGGGCGGCGTCCAGCTGTCCAAGGCCATGCGGTAAGCGCCATCCGGATCTTCCATGTGTTCATCGTTGAGGAGCAAGGCCCTCAGCTTGATTGGCATTTTCTGCCCGGCGGAGGGTGACCCCCACCGCAGCAAGACGAGAGGCATATTGCAGGAGGGACAGACTGTCAGAGCTAGGCTGCGGAAGAAAATCGATGGTGATGTCCTCCTTCGAGAGACGCGGATAGTGAGGACACCGCTGCTCATTCAGCTCCACAATGGCC
>BGNK01006252.1:10284-28837 GCA_003297005.1 Symbiodinium sp. clade A Y106
GAGCCGGGCACAGCCAACGTTGACCGTTAAGCAGCTTTCTGTTGAGGTTTTCGGCCCAGTTTGCAGGCCCAGATTCCGGACACCAAGCAAGCTTCATGATAGAGTGCCCTGAATGTAGTCTGCAGCAAGCACTGGGACCGGACCAAGTACGTGCTGTTGTAAAAAGGTGCGAAAAAAAAATCGAGCCGTCTGCGGTCGTCAGCTGGCACTCCCGGTGCGGTTGTGCGCACGAGCCATTGTTGAGGGATGACTTGCCCATCTGATCCAACCGCCTCGCGGGCTACGCGCACCCAAGCCCGCTCGACGATTTTCGCTCGGCGAGCCAGCAACCCCGTGCGGGGGCAGGCGAGGGCATGGTCCCCGTACTCGTCCACCTGCTGCCCACAACCGGGGCTGGGGGCGCAACGGTTTGGGCTAAGCGGCAGGGGTAAACGCAAGCGGCGCCGCAACGCGAGCTGCAAGGCCTGCGGGGCGAGGGTGAGCGCGGGTTCGCTCGGCGCTGCTGACAGCCATGCACCAGCGTGTGCCCCGCCTTGCGAGCGTAGCAAGGCCCGAGAGGATGGCTGCAGACTCCCGCGTCGGGGAAAACGGGCCGCAGCTGAGTCGCCGAGTCCGGGTTCCAACCGGCGGTCTTGCCAACATTGAGGTGCTCGAAGCGACGGGGAAACGGGGATGGTGACATCATCGAGGTAAGCTCTTAGCGGCGCTCGGTGAGCGCCGGCTGCAAACCCAAACAGCACAAAGCAGGGCTTAAAGGATCCGCTTGCTCTACGCGTTCGGCTCGAGCGGTGGTGCCTTGATGCTACGCGAATGAAGAAGGACGACCCAACCAGAGCCTAGCAAAAGGGAGCAACGCTTCTGCAGAAGGCATGATGCCATGGATCATGCGGGCATCCAGCCTGCAGCATTGTACCCATGCATTCAAGCCAGCACGATTGCCAAGGGCATACTGGTGTGGACAAGCTTTTTCGACGGCACCAGCAAACTGCTGAGCGATCGTTCGTGCGACGATGTGCCTGAAGAAGTTGCCAATAACCCACCCACGGGTACCCCCGATCGTGTTTTTCAATTGCAAAGCACGAGCGAAACAGTTGCATTCTGGATCCAATTTTTTTCTCCAACACACTTTTTTCCGTCCGCAGCAAAAGTCGTGTGCCAAGACCGTCAAAGCCGCTGGTAGGCCACTACGGCGGCATCCCTGGGAGTTCTCCTAGCGGCGGCTCGACGCAGCTGGCATCGCAGGGCCGCGCCGGCAACTCCAGCAAGCTCTGGGCGTGCGCTCGCAAAGCGGCCAGCGCCGCGTATCGCGGTCCCCGCGGGTACCCTCGCCCACGGGGCTCGGTGCCGAGCCCGAGTCAGCCCGAAGACCACCAAGCGGCAACGTGTCTTCCTTGCACACGGGCCCATGTTTTTTTCCCACACACCTTTTTGCTGTTCACGCGGTCCCAGTGCTTCGGCGCCCAAATCCAAGGCCAGGCTACGGAAATGCAGCGAGGCATGTCAGGGCAAGCGGCTGGCGAGAGGAGGTGGGGCAGATGGCTCAGCGAGAAGGTCGCTGAGGAGGGGAGGATCTCCGTCGACATTGGCTGCCCCGGAAAGCGGTAGGGAGAGGAGGCTGCTTGCGAAGGCACGCGCAGCGGCACATGCGAGAAGGGCGGACCACCGCAGCACATAGACAGAGATGCAGGCACCTTGCAGTGGTGGGGGGGCAGGCCGGGCTCGGCAACGGGCAAGGAGCCGGAGGAAGGTAACAGCTTCCGCGCTCCATCTGCCGCCGGTTTCTATGCCCAGCACGGCTAGGCGGCAGCGTCCCTAGTTGCAGAGTTCCGGGTAAGTGCGCTCCTTCGCCCGGCGAGCGTGGCGCAAGGCAGCNGATGACCTCGATGCGGCGGTCATCTTGTCGCGAGGGAGCGACATTGAGGTCCCGCACCAAGACGTTGGTGGCAACACTAGCACCAGCTTCACGGCAAACACGTGCTGCCGCACGTTCGAGTGGAGCACCTCTCGCGCGCAAAACACCGGAGCGAGGGCATGCGGCGAGGTGATCCCCTAGAGCGTCTTGGCGACGTCTGCAGCGACAGTAGGCGGCAGTGAGCGGCAGAGGGAGCCGTAGTCGTCGCAACAGNGGTGATCCCCTAGAGCGTCTTGGCGACGTCTGCAGCGACAGTAGGCGGCAGTGAGCGGCAGAGGGAGCCGTAGTCGTCGCAACAGCAACACCCGGAAGTGTGAAGGTGCCAGCGACAGTGCCCATGCTCACCTGCACATGCCGTGTCTTCCAGGGGCCCAGGCTCACCTGCACATGCGGTGTCTTCATGGCGCAGGGGCCATGCTCACCTGCACATGCCGGCACCAAAGTGGTGCAGGTGCTACTTGCGCGCTCACAGTCCCTCTTACCGGGCCGGACTTCGAGGTACCCAGCGAGGAATTCCGAATCCTGCTGCTGCGGAGGCTCTGACTCGCATTGCCGCTGGTTCCGCTTTGGCGGGGGGCTGAAATCGCAGTCGACACGACGTTGTTCAGCCCCATCCAGCGCGACGGTTGCGCACGACCTGGAGCGTGATCGTGGCTCAAGGTTCGTGTGAAAGATGAATGATGAAGGTTTGGGGAGTTTTTGGGATTGTGGAGTTGTGAGCCCGGGGGCCAGGTTCCTATGTCGTCGTACGATCCTCTCGATGATGTGCCTCACTCTGTTCGTGCAAACATAAGTAGTCCGACTCATTATCGTATCGTGCACCAAGGGCAAAACCTGGTTTCGTTATCTACCGAGCATGATAGGATGAGCCTTCTTGCGGAGTTCGAATCCAGCACGAAGGACACATGGAGTAAAGCAGTGCGGCGATTGTCAAAGCTAGAGGGAAGATTTGAAACCGTTCTGCCGGCCCAAGCTGGGATGTGCGAACACTGCGAAGGGTGGTTGGATAAACCTGCTGAGGAACAGGAGCAGTACCTGGTTGTTATGTTGGAACGACAGGCGGCAACTTTGGAAGCTTTGAGTAGGAAGCAAATAGCCAGCGATGAGCAGATTGTGCAGCTGAAGCAGAGCCTGGTTAAGGCACAGGTGGAGGCTGTGGCAGTCAACAACAAGTATGAGCAGAACTTGGAGCAAACCCGATGGGTAGTCACCAAGGTTGCTGAGCTCGACGGTCTAGTGGCTAAGCTCCGACAGCGAGACATCAACATTCAGACAGAGATGGGTGTAGGTACGGGGTTGACGGGCTTAGCAAGCTCAAGCTCGCAAAGGAATGCTGTAGGAAGTGCTGCTACTTTGTCGGGGCCCTTGTACAATGCCATGACACCAGATCTTCCCGCTGCGCAGGAGGATGATGAGCATGATGATGGTGGTGGCGGATGGTGGGGTGATGAACGGGAATGGGTAGGTAAGGATCTTGAAGCTGGCGGCTAGCGTTCCTCCGGGTTTGAGCTTTGGTCCTTGCACTCCGCCTCCTCCTTTGCCTCCAGACATGAAGAAGAGTGAGGAAATAAAGAGACAGACATTTCAGATCAATGAAGCTGCGTACAAGCTCATCAAAGACGCGCCCAAACTGGATCTCTCGGCAGGCGGCGAGCCTTGGGAAGTGGGTATGACTGTACATCCGTGGCGAGTCGAAGTACTTCGATAGGATTTATGAGGAAGGGCGACAGCGCTACGAGAAGAAGAGGTTCTCACTGGGTTCGTGGATTCTTTGCCTGATATCACGGCAGCAGAAGCTGAGATGGAAACTCGACTGTCTTTGGCATTGCTCAGGAATCTTCCGCAAACAGTTCGTCAGCCAGTGGTTGAGGGATCTACTTCGAAGAACGTGCGGTGCATCATGATGTTTGTAAGTCTGCATGAGCGCTACGCCCCGGGGGGTCGTGAAGAGTTGGAGTCGATTTAGCGATACTTGCGACAGCTGCCATCGGCACAGGATTTCAAGGGTGCGATGACAACGTTTCGAAGGTGGAAGCTCGCTCGCCATCGGGCCCAAAGTTTGGGTCTACCTGAGCAAGCCCCCAATGAAGGCATCGCGGCTTTGGAAGAGTTTGATGTGCTGGAGCTCGATGTTGAGGTGGTTGCAGTTATTGTTGTGGCAGTAGTCACTGTGACCGGTGGTGGTGACGGCGAAGGCGAAGGCGATGGCTCTTTGCCTCTTAGCGTCACATCGAGGGATTCGAGGGAAACAGCGAAGGAGGCAGCGCTTCCAGCTGACATAAGCGCGCGGCTTTTCCCCAGCCGCATTCCCGATGCGGCTCTTGCCCTCATCGTGCTGCACACGTGTGCGGTCCCACAATGCGAGCGCCAAGGCATCGTACAAACACCATCCAAGAATTTCCAACAATCCTAAAAGCGGGCTTCGCGGACTTGGCCTTGGAGCTGGGACAAAGCTTCGTGCTGCACCGGGGAATGCTGTGCTGGCATAAGGGGTTCACCGTCACCCTGTTCCTCGCCTTCCCTTTGTCCGACCTCGTGCGCCTGCCCCTCCTCGTCAAGCCACGGCACGTGCTGGGTGACCCATAGAAATGCCAGGCATACAAGAATAAAGGTTGGAGTGCCGGCCACGCCAAGAGCCAGCCAAGCATGGACCCCTTTGCAACATGGTCGACCAGCAGGCCGGCCGAGCGAGCGACCCATGAGGCCTGCATTGTGGGGGTTCCGTCTGCGCGGTAATTACCAGGCCAGCAGACGGAGGAGTTGGGCTGCTTTGGCTCCAAGCACGTGCGTTTGCCAAAGCCGTATGCTCCACAGCGCCCAAATGACACGAATAAACGAGATCAACTCGCCCTCGCTCCTTGCGCGATTTTGAGCCTTATCAAAAACACAACGCTCATCAATCGCGGAAGGCTTGTTTGTACAGGCTGAGCGCTCGATAGCTGCCTTGCCTTCGCAGAAAGGCGCCGCATTACAGTTGGCTCGCTGGTTGGATGGCGGTTGATCGGTTGGCTTGATCGTTATTGGTTTATTAGTTCGTTGGCAAATGGCGCGAGTTAGTGAATACAGTGATTCTAGCAATTAATCAAGTGGTAAGCTAGTTGGGTAATTAGTTATGATTTGAGCACTTAATGCTTGTGCTTCACGGCATTATTTTGCACCATCCGCCGATTGAAACGTCCGTGGCGCTTTTTTGGCACCGGGATATGCGCGAACTCTGGCACGACTGCTTGGACTGCGATAGGGTCAGCCTCGCAACATGCCTGTTATCAGCATCGGTTGCATGGCATGCCCGACGTAAATACATCTGTATGCACTCTTCACCGCCTTCATATTTGAGCTCGACTTGCCTACCACATGTCGTGCCTCTTTTCCGGCACTTCGGCACATGCGACCAGCACTCACGACGACAGCAAGCCGGGGCTGGAAGTGCTCATGGCATGCACAATTGCAAGTACTAACTACACGGGCCTGGGCATCTTCCTTTTGTTTATTGAGCAGAGCGCATGCGAAAGCCACCGCCATGCACGGCCAGCGCATCAGCCAGGGCTTGATGCCAAAGGCAAGATCCGTGCCTTCAGAGCGCTTCCGATCCAGTTTGGGCAAACTGTTTCAGCCACTCGCCTCGCTGGAAGTGGCCTACCGTGACGGGGAGCTTGCGGCCATTTGCAACCACAGCAAGTGCCAAGTCCGTTTCCTTTTCTTCTGTGACTACCACGGCTCGCATCAGCCCCGCCGCCCCGCACAACTGCGCAAACTAGCCTTGTCTTTGCCCGTGTGCTTCGTCTCAGCCATGCACGACGCGCGATGCGAGCTTCAGGTTCCTTCGGTCGAATTGGATAGCTGCCACAGGCATGCTTCTTCTGGCGATGGGAGCAGAAGGGCTGAGCGCATCGCTGTGCTTGAGACTGTGTGTGCCTCACTATCATCACGGGGGCACAAGCTCTTTCTTCGCGGAGAATGACGGAGATCACCCCGTCCAATTGTCTTGTAGACGACGTCCTCAAGCTTGTACTCGGTCAGCAGAAACCCACGAATCAGGCATTGCTATCGGGCGATATAGGACAAGAAGCAAACAGGAAGGGCAGGGCTTTTTGTCTTACTCTCCTCTTATGCGAACCTGATTTTTTCTCCCGCGAACCCGGTAATCGCCAGGAGGGGGCACAAGCAAGGGAGGGGAAGAAGCGAGGGGAGGGGACGGTAGGTGGTCCTGGCTGGGCCAATGGAGGTGCGGGATGGGATTGTGCAAACATAACAGCCAAACCAAGCAGAAGCCATGCATGAGATTGGAAGGGAGCGTAATAAGAGAAGCCATTCGCATAACATAGCGACCGAAAACATAGGGAAATATACCGTGGCACTAAAACTCGCCTCGGCCCTGGCCGAAGCGGTCAAAGTTTCCTATAGGAATCTGCTGTTTCCCCTCTGCGCCCCCCTTGATCCGGCCACCTGAATCCCCTCTACCCTTCCTTCCTCTGAACCCATTCGCTGGCTCAACACGAGATGGTGAAGTTGCGCGTCCCCCATCATGGGCTGCGCGCTCTCCGGCTGTCTCCCGGCTCGAGACAGACTTTCGGAACATGGTGGCCCTGCGAAGTCGCAAAAACGGGAAGACGTAACGTCGCAGCCGACATGGTGTCGGTGTCGCAGAGGCAACCGGAAGTCACGACCGCCCGTCTGTCATTCTGTTAGATCTGTGAGAGACCCTCAGTGCCAAATCCCGACTCGACAAGAATGGTCCTTGGGCACAGTCCACTCGCCCGTGCCAGGATTGACAGTCCTTGGCTCGAGGGCTTTGATGTATCGCATCCGTTGAAGTTTGTGGTCTCCAGGGACGGTCAAGGACCATGTGGAGGCCCGTAACCCGGTGAACCCTGCATTCGCGTCGACTCGAAGCTCGCTTGGAGACAGTGTATCAGTTTCAAAGGACTCGTTTCACTTCAGATCCGCCTGGTGGGCGACGCACACAAGCGCACACGCCTGGCCACACGCCAGGTGGCAGCGAGGCCTGGGGCAGAGCGTGGCCTTGTCTTCACGCCAATGGACCAAGCAGTGGGCTCAGTAGGAAAGCAAGATCACAACTCTGAAAGCTTTTGCGAAAGCACTCCAAAGGCATACTCATGAGAAACAAGCAAGGAATAGCAAGGACAAGACAGAAGACTGCAACCAAGGTCTTAAGTCGGTCTGCTCTCTTTGCGCCTGCGGAAACGCCCGTCGCGGCGGCGAAGTGTCGCCCTGGAGCCAGGCTCACCCAACCTGTTACCTGTTGCCTTCACTTACCCGACTTAGACTTACCCTGCATCTTTTGCTCTGTGCGTGCCTTCCCAGCGCGATTTGCTAGCAGCACGAGGGGTGCCGAGCAGGAATCTTGGTCGCGTTCAGGGCTGCGTCTAGCTGCTTACTGCAAACATCCACAGCCGTCCCGCCCGTGCTACTATACTACCATACTGGCCAAGTCCAAGTTCTGCCAGGTGGCGGGGTCCCGCTGCGGTAGAAACCCGCTTCGGCTGCTGGGCCCGTGGCCGTAATCTGCATGCTGGCAGGGCTCTGTGGCTGGCCTTTGCAGCCTTGGACGAAACCCTCCTGGAGCTAAACTTCCAGCACGAGGTAATCGTGTGTTATGTCTGGGCTGTACCTTTACAAACCTTGCAAAGCCTTCTGGTATATTTCCGTGACTGTGGGTCCTCAAAACGGTGGGCGCTGCGCAGAAGGCAAAATCCGGTGTTGGGGTCTTCGTTTTCACATCAGTCCGATGTCTATCCTGGCAGGGTTTGTTTTCCTGTTTGCAGCCCCTAACATGCGCTTGGGACTAGTCTCCCCTGACAAAGCCTTTCATGCTAAGGATCTAGGGATCTAGTTCTGAGGTTGAGTCGTCCGGATACATCTCGGATTCAGGTGCACAAGATATCTGCAGCTCGAATCCAAGAAGAGTCCAGAGATGTCACGAAATTTCATGTTTCCAAACATTTTGGGCAACCTCCACTCAGAATGAAGATTCCTGAAGATTCTTTTTGTCTCTTGCTCGGCGGCTCGTCCGGCCCCTAGCGGGTGTAGAAACACGAGACTACTCCAACCCTGTCCGTCTCTTCCAGTCAGGGCTGGCGGGGTATCTCAAGCCTCGAGCCGGCAAGGCGGCCCAAGGCCGATCTTGGAGAGAGAAACCCTCTTCGTGAATTCAGGGCCTAATCGGGCCCGATGGGCCTAATCCGCATGGGGAACTCAGCTTCTGGGATCCATCGAAGGCTGCGCAAACGATATAATATCCCCGCGGAGTTCTGGATGCTAGGTGCAAGTCTTCCGCAGTACTGTGCCCGATTTCGTGAGACGCGGTGAAACAGCGGAACCACGCTCGCCGTGATGAAAGAGTTCTCGCCAGAGCACTGTAAGGGGACCTAAGGACAAAGCCTAAATCCTTGTACGAATGCGGCTAGAGGAAAAGCATTGCAAGCTTTGCGAGCACGGAACGGTACAACCCACCCGTTAATCTGACACATGTCGACTACATCTCTCTCGCTGCGCCAACTTTATGCAATCAAAAGCGCAAATGGCCCTAGGCTTGCACTATTGCGGTCTTGAGGTGGTCTGGGGGTCAGGACGTCCCCAGCATTGTCGGGGATCCGCGCTGCGCAGTCCTGAATTCGTTGCTCCTCATCGGGGGCCGACCGCCTCTCCTGGGCCGAAGGCTGCGGCGGCCGCGGGCCTTGCCGGCCTTAAGCTTCTCATGGAGCCTCCGGCGTCCGCGCGGGGACGGCCTGGCGCAACCGAGACGAGGAGACCGATTGCAGGTCTCTCGTCCCCCAGAGCCCACAGAGAGAGAGAGAGAGCCAGCCCTTTTCCAAAAAGAAACGAGGTTGCGAGCGCTCCTGCTGGATGCAGGAAGCGATTCGCTCGCAGCAGGCGTTTGCTGCATCCTCCCAAGCCTTGGGCAAAGACCAAAGCTTGGCAAAGCTCGATGCTCTTCGCTGAAAGGTGCATTCGCCGAATGCTGTGCACCTAGCCAGGAACACTCTCAGAACAGCTCGTTGGCACGGGCACGAACCGTCGCAGTTGTCGCTCTTTTTTTGGCAAGATCAAGAGCTGGCTCAATGCTTTGTGGATCTTCGACAAGACATCACCTGCGCGGCCGCAGTCTCAATGACTCTGTGCCATGAGCCGAAAAAACTCCCGACCTGAAAATACTCGATGATTTTGACTTGCACAAACGTCGGTTGTACTTCTGGTCGCTTGGAAACAGCCACCTGGCACAGGGGTTCGGCCTTGAAATGTTAAAGTTCCCACAAACGCTTGGGCTTGAAGCCGCTCCAATTTCGTGTCTTGACCAGAATGGGAGACATAGCTTCGTGTTTCAAGCAGGCCATGACAACAAAGAACCAATGTGCCGAATCCCCATGCCATAAAACTTTAGACTGATCGATAGACAGATAAATAGACAAAAGATAGTTAGGGAGCACCAGGAGAAATGACTAGAACTTAAATTGAACAAAGATTGCACAGATAAGTAAAAACAATGAGGAACTCAATGAGCAATCGCTTGAATACATCAATGCATGGATGACTGACTGACTGACTGAATCATTGGTTGAATGAGCGAATGAACGAACGAATGAATTATTGAGTTGATGAATTAATGAATGTTGAATTACTGGGTGAATGATGAATGAATGAATGAATGAAGGGATTTCTGTCTTGAAGTATGTGTCAATCAACGAGTGAATGAATGGATGACTGGATGACTAAAAGACTGGCCGACTGACTGAATATACCAGTGCGTGGGTGAATGACTGAATTGAATGGAATGGAGGGGAGTTTGATGGGATCGGCTCACTGCATCTTGACAAATCTTGTGTCTTAAGCATGCTTATCTTAACTTTGCAAAAACTCAAGAAAAAATCACCACAATCTCCAAAACCGAAGGTTTTTGGTGTACCTTGTGGACCAAGCGCTGCACTTCTGGAAACTTTGGGAGACTTCAGGCAAGTCGAATGCTTGGGACCGGGACGAGATCTTCAACTGTTGTGAGAGGTATGTCTGCGTGCATGGTGTGTGGGAAGTTTTCCAAGACGTTTTACGAGAAACTTTAGACAATGCATGATGTTAGTACGAAGTCGCAAAATACTCATGTCTCACACAATGACAGTTCATAAGCTACCATCCAACATCCATGCAAATGTTTTAGATGTATACGGTTTTCAATATGGGAGTTAGGCTTGCTGAATATTTCGTAAAATTTATGAGCTAAATACATGCAATTGTCAGGTATGAAGTATCTGGTCACGCCATTACCATTACGTCAAAATTGTTTGTTGATGTTGGCCAGGCGTATAGACAGCCCCCAACCAATGCCAACACGCTGTGTTTACGCTACAAGGTGGACAGCATGTAAAAACATCTTCAAATGTTTCGTGTATGTCTATAGTAAGTGCTAGTTACTGGTGACGACTAGTTACTATATACGAGCTCATTCAGCGCAGTAGTAAGCATGGCTTTCTAGTCGGCGAATGCAGGGATGTTATCGATTGTGATGACAGTCTCTACTCTCTCCGCCGTTCGGAGCCTCGCTGAACAACCACGATCGCACTGACAACTTTTTTCGTGCGCCCGCAATGTGGGAGTCGACCACAAATCAAACTGGAACATCTCAGATCTTCATCCATCCGATCGGACAATCCGATCACCGGAGGGGCGCAAGGGAACGCTCCAGCCATCGCACCACATCATCCGATCGGAAAATCAGAAAAAATATTCCCACTACGTGCGTGGGAGCGAATAGGATCAGAAACTGTCGACGCCTCTTCAACTGGATTAGAGGGAGGGTCGGCAGCCGAGGCCGGATCCGCTGCAGCAGCATTCGGAGATGCCGAGCGGTCGGCACCCACAAGGGCATCATCCGCCCCGGACCAGCATCGGTAACGCATCGGCGGCTGGCGGAGTGACCCGCGGCACGCCACGGCAGAAATGGCGGATCCCCATTCGCCGATCGCATTGACTACACAGGGGCGTTGATTGTCCCTGTGCCCAGGCTTCGGAAGGCACCCGATCGGATGCGAATCACATGCCCTGATCGAGCAGGCCATCGCAAAAGCAGCCCGCGTAAAGACCACAGTCCACGCACGGGCGGCTCAGATACTCATAGGTGCCATACGCGACAGCTTGGAGAAAAATCATGACGATCCCAAAAATCTTCAATAGGGGTGGAATGGGTGGCAACTGGCCACGGAAAGAACACTTGAGCTGTTCTTACGAGCGAGAAGTCTGACTGACCGCCTAATTCCAGACCTGCCTCACCGAATATTAGGAGACCAGTCTCTGCTCTCTCCACCGATCGGAACCTCCCTGAACAGCCCACGATCGCACTGGCAACTTTTTACGTGCGACCGCCACGTGGGAGTCGGCCACAGATCAAAACTGGAACATCTCAGATCTTCATCCATCCGATCGGAGAATCAGAGAAGATATTCCCAGGCCCTTTACACTCCTTCTAGGAGTATCGGAGACCACCGTGGTCCATCCACAGGTCAGGCATGTAGCAACATCGCCATGAGAGGGATTGTCGTTTTTTCATTTACACGCTTTAGTCGAATCGACTATTCAGCGGGCGCTACGTAATCATACCTCCTGGTGGGTACGATAACGGCCTTTCGGCTCGCCGGAGCCAGCGGCGGCCGTCTGTTGCGGTCTGGCAAAACGAGCTATGTACCACGTCCTACTGACTTCTTGTACATCAGCTGCACCGGCTAGGACTGCTGAAGTCTCGTCATCCTGTACAAACAGGCCCGGATCGGCGGCTCCCTTTTAAAGCTTGGTTTGAAGTTCCTGGAAAAAAGCTTCGCTCGGCTCTCCCGTCGCGGCCGTCACTCCCATCGTTCTGTAGTGACCTGAGTCCGGCGTACAGCCGACGTGATAGATCACTGAGTGCAAGACATAGGCTTATCTCGGCTGCAAAGCAGGGCGCCTGGAGCCTGGCAGGGAGTGGTACTGTGTGCTCAAGTTTGTTAACATCGCCTCGATTGTTACCGCTGAAGCGCAGTAACTGAACACTGAGGATGGTGGGAGGCCTTCTGAAGGTCTGGATGTGGCCCGTTGCTTGCTCGTAGGCCCAGTAGCTGCTGCAGGCCGGCCTGGTTTGCAGGGCAGTGGAAGGAGTAGCGCAGAGTTTGCTTGCCTTGCTGGTGCGTTCTGTGTCGGGACCCGTCCAGTGTTCGGGCTTCCCATTGACCTCTGAGGCTGGGCACGTCGAACTGATGCATGATGTGAGCCAGGAGCTCCGCGATATCATGCTGTTGGTTTGGGTTTGGCCAGTCCTGAAGGAGTGCCAGCCAGGCCTTGCAGCGGTGAATTTGCGTTGCGCATGAAGGGTTGTGCGTATATCCACATAACTGCCTGAGTTTAAGTAACACACGTGGCACGCTGTTGCCAGGGCAACTTGGAACAAGATTCATGAAGTGCCGTGGGAGCAGAGCTTACAGTCGCGACACGCTGCTGGAAATTGCCTAGCCCTGCTTCCCAGACAGTCGGACGCATGCGTTTGTGATGTGCTCCTTTACCGAACCCTGTTTAGCTATCCACTGCCCGCAGAAGCGTGCTGACAAGGTGGCGGAGGTGACGAGTGACACGGGTGTCCGATCTAACAGGAGTTGCTGAGTTGCTGCTTATCCATAGTTCACCTCCGGAAAAACGAGCTGGTCTGCAAGACCACGTTCGGGAACTCGTCATTGACCGGGTCTCTGTGAGGTTGAGCTTCCTGGTCGGAAAGCGCTGCCACAGACGTAAAGAGCCGAGCAGGGGCTCGCTGCCGAACAAAGTGGGTGAGAACCTGAATCACCATGGGCCATTCATAGCAAGACGAGTGCAGCCTTGTAACGCCTTCTCTCCCATACAAATTCAGCGATTGCCGATCGTGGCACGTTGCTCTCCGCAGACCGTGCACAGGTGCCACCGGCAGTTATCTCCCGAAACACATCCGAGCAACGAGTAAGTAGTGGCAACGGCGAGCGCCTTGCGCCTTCTTGGCCGCATCAGCGATTAGCTTCCACTCCTTCTGCGGGATTCACCTGTCCCCTTTGAGCTTCTTCGCCGGATCTTCGGTAGTGGTCTTCTTCTTGTCCTCCTCGTTCGGGGGTTTGGCTTCCGTTTCTTCTGTCCTCGTCTGGGTCGCGTGAAAGGGTTGTGCGGAGGCGATCGTCACGTACCTGATCCGGATCTGTATGATGTGGAGGGGCTGGAGCTCTGTTCACGTCGACGCCGTGGTGCGAGCGTCATTCCACAATGTTTGTGGTTCGTGACTCGTGAGGACCCGGGCGAGTGTCTGGGAGAACGAAGTGCACGTGGCCCTTTGCTCCCAGATAAGTCGAAAGACTTTCTTCCGTATAGCCCGACCGGCAGCCATCAGGAACGGAAGCTCTGAGCAAAACTGTTCGAGCTCTTGCGGGTACTTCAGTGGTCCCTCCGACCGTGAGAAGGCGCAACTGTTGAAACACTGCAAAGCCATGAAGAAAGCGTGGAGCCGGTTGAAGAGAGTGTTAACGTCCGTCACCGTCGCGCTGATCGGCCTTGGAGATCGAGAGCAGGTCCTCGGCGCTTCGCGACAGCCCCGACTTGACGATGATCACATCCGAGCGGGTTCGGGTCTCAGCGGGCTCGTAGTAGGGAACGAAGCCGTGGATCAGGAAGTCGCTGGACATCCTCTCGACGAACTTCTCATGTGTGGCTCTTTCCCCTCAATCAAAATGTGACGAAGCGACGTCTGGATGAACTCGAACAAATCGTTTGTGGAACTCCGCATGGTCTTCCTGCGAGAGGTCAGGCACTTTGCTAGGATCTTCTTCCATGCGAGTGCGCCGGGATGCGTGCTGCATTTGCAGCATGCACCTGAGTGGCTTGCCAAAACGCCGCGAGTGACATCACGGATAGCTCCTGAGCTGCAGCATCTGCGCCGAGCGGCGTTAAGTCGCCCTCCCATAGCTTGCTGATTGTCTCTTTGGCAGTGGGCAGATCTGGTTCGAGAGTTGCAAACATCTCCACCGTGAGGCCGTGAGGAGCCCCTTGTCGGCCGAGAGGCGGCCTAGCTCACTTCGAAGACCTTGATGCCCGAAGATCTGCCGAAGATTCAGCTTGGGCGCGGAGGCCTCATCCGCATGAGTCGTCCGATCGACCATGGCGGTGGCATGCAAGCGAACTGCAAGGCGTGGGAAGCCGCCCAAGGGCATTCAGGGCGGCTTCTTCTTGGATGGCAAGGGAGGCTAGGGCCAAGTGCCGCAGTGTTTATGCGAAAAGGCCAACCAAGAACCGCAGCTGGAATTTGGGCCGAAGCTGTCCAGGACACGTCTGAGAGTGAGGCAATGTTCGGACTGCTGGCAGGATTCCCACGGCACCAGCACCAGCAGCAAGGGAGGTTCCCGAATTGATTGATGACGATGATGATGATGTGCAGGTCATTGATTATGCTACAGCCGAATTTTTCGATCATGAGTTCGCAATGCGGCGCTTGTACTCCTGGCCAGGGCGGACTTCGTGCTTCTGACACACACACACACAAAGTGTGTGTGCGACATCACTGACCACAGGCTCTCTGCTTCTGCCACGCGCGATCACAACAACGCCATACACGTGTCTGTGTTTGACTACTCCCTTCTTACTGACCCCACAAACCGTAACTGTGACCACAGATTCCTTGACACCTCTGCGCGGTAGCAAATGTACGAACATCACAAAAGCACCGCTTGCGACATCGTGGCCTCAGCCCCTTGCTTCTTCAATACATGGGTGGCTGCACGCATGCGCAGTCAGAACAGAATCCAGTCAACTGGAAGCGTGACCACGGATTCCTTGCGTCTGCAACACACACATGTGTGTGTTTGTGCGCACTTTCCTTGCGTCTGCAACACACACATGTGTGTGTGTGCGCGCAGTCACTGACCATGGCCTGAGTTCCCTGCTTATGCAGCAAACCTGTGTGCACGTGTGCCGGTGTATGTGCGTTTTTGCGCGAAGAAGCGACATGCAGCCAAGTCACAACCACAACTCACCTCCACAATACACATGTCTGCGTGCGTCTGCAACACACATCTGTGTGAAGTCTGTGTCTCTCGGCTTCTGCCAAACGCGATCACCATAACACCATACACGTGTCTGTGTAGCTACACACCGCTTACTGAGTTCACAAACCGCAGGCGTCGTGACCACGGATTCCTTGACCCTGAAAGACACCTCTGCGCGACAACAAATGCACGAACATCACAAAAGCACCGCTTGTGACATCTTGGCCTCAGCCCCTTGCTTCTGCGCGGCTGCGTGCGTTTTCTTCTGCAGCACACATGTGTGTGTGCGCAATCACTGACCATGGCCTGGGTTCAATGCTTATGCCACAAACTGCGCACGCGTGTGAAAGGTGGGTATGTGTGTTTGTGCGCGAAGAAACGACACGCAGCCAAGTCACAAGAGCACCCCCTTCCGCAACACACATGTCTGCGTGCGTCTGCAACACACATCTGTGTGAAGTCACACAGTCGAACATCACAACAAGATCGGCATGTGCAGTCAGGCACCAGGAAGCGTGACCACGGGTTCCATGCTTCTGCAACACACACATGTGTGCATGCAAACAGTGATCCCGGGATCTCTGCGTAGGCCATGTGCATGTGTGTGAGATGACACGCGCCCAATGCGTATGTGTGTGCGCGACATCACTGACCACGGGCTCTCTGCTTCTGCCACACGCGATCACAACGACGCCACACACGTGTCTGTGTAAGTACACACCGCTCACAAACCGTAGCCGTGACCACGGATTCCCTGACCCTGAAACACACCTCTGTGCGACAGCAATTGTACGAACATCACAAAAGCACCGCTTGCGACATCGTGGCCTCAGCCCCTTGCTTCCGCAACACACGGGCGGCCGTGCGCATGTGCAATCAGAACACAATTCAAGTGACTGGAAGCGTGAACACGGATTCCTCGCTTCTGCAACACAAAGGTCTGTGCGCGCGCAGTCACTGACCATGGCCTGGGTTCCCTGCTCACGCAAGCAGAGAGCCCGCGGTCAGTGATGCAAGGAACCCGTGGTCACGCTTCCTGCTGCCTGACTGCACAGGCTGATTTTGTTGTGATGTTCGAGTGTGTGACTTCACACAGATGTGTGTTGCAGACGCATGCAGACATGTGTGTTGCGGAAGGGGGTGCTCTTGTGATTTGGCTGCGTGTCGTTTCTTCGCGCGCAAACACACATACACACATGCGCACGCGCACGCACACATGTTTGCGCTGCCACATGCGATCACCATAACACCATACACGTGTATGTGTACTTACTGAGCCACAAACCGCAGCCGCGACCACGGATTCCTTGACCCTGAAAGACACCTCTGCGCGGTAGCAAATGCAGGAACATCGCAAAAGCACCGCTTGCGACATCGTGGCCTCAGCCCCTTGCTTCTGTAAAACATGGGCGGCAGTTTGCGTGTGCAATCAGAACACAATCCAGGAAACTCTAAAGATGACCACGGACTCCCTGCTTCTGCAACACACATGTGTGTGTGTGCGCGCAGTCACTGACCCTGGCCTGGGTTCCCTGCTTACGCCGCAAGCCTGTGCGCGCGTGAGAAAAGTGTGTGTTTTCGGGGGTGGAAAGTTTAGGGCTTAAGTTTTTCGGCCTTGGGGTTTAGGGCTCAGGGCTTTTTAAGCTTCAGGGGCCTTAGGGTTTAGGGCTTTCGGCCTTTTTAAGGTTTAGGGCTTTGGGGTTTTTTCTGGTTTAAGGCTTAGGGTTTTCGAGGGTTTATGGCTTAGGGTTTTTTAGGGTTTAGGGCTTAGGGCTTTTTAGGGTTTAAGGCTTAGGGGTTTAGGGCTCAGGGTTTTTGAGGGTTGGGGGCTTAGGGTTTTTAAGGGTTTTTAGGGCTTAAGGTTTTTGAGGGTTCAGGGTTTAGGGTCCAGTGTTTTCGGGCTCAGGGTTTAGGGGTTTTTAGGGTTTAGGGCCTAGGGTTTTTCAGGGTTTAGCGGTTTAGGGTTCAGGGTTTTTGGGGCTTAGGATTTAGGGTTGCGGCCTCAGTGTTCAGGGTTCGCGGCCTGAGGGCTTAGGGCTTAGGGTTTTTTAGGGTTTAGGGGCCTTAGGGTTTAGGGTTTTTGCGAGTTTAGGGCTTAAGCCTTTTTAGGGTTTAGGGGCCTGAGGGTTTAGGGCTTAAGGTTTTTTTGGGTTAAGGACTTAGGGTTTTCCAGGGTTTAAGGCTTAGGGTTTTTTAGGGTTTAGGGGCCTTAGGGTTTAAGGTTTTCCGCCTTTGGGTTTAGGGCTCAGGGTTTTTTAGGGTTTAGGGGCCTTAGGGTTTAAGGTTTTCCGCCTTTGGGTTTAGGGCTCAGGGTTTTTTAGGGTTTAGGGGCCTTAGGGTTTAGGGCTTAGGGTTTTTTAGGGTTCCGGGCTTAGGGTTTTTTCGAGTTTAGGGCTTAAGCCTTTTTAGGGTTTAGGGGCCTGAGGGTTTAGGGCTTAAGGTTTTTAGGGTTAAGGACTTCTGGTCTTCCAGGGTTTAAGGCTTAGGGTTTTTTAGGGTTTAGGGGCCTTAGGGTTTAAGGTTTTCCGCCTTTGGGTTTAGGGCTCTCCCAAAAAATCCCAAATCCCCGGAATCCCAAATAGGTTTTCCGCCTTTGGGTTTAGGGCTCAGGGTTTTTTAGGGTTTAGGGGCCTTAGGGTTTAGGGCTTAGGGTTTTTTAGGGGTCCGGGCTTAGGATTTTTTCGAGTTTAGGGCTTAAGCCTTTTTAGGGTTTAGGGGCCTGAGGGTTTAGGGCTTAAGGTTTTTAGGGTTAAGGGCTTAGGGTTTTTCAGGGTTTAAGGCTTAGGGTTTTTTAGGGTTTAGGGGCCTTAGGGTTTAAGGTTTTCGGCCTTTGGGTTTAGGGCTCAGGGTTTTTTAGGGTTTAGGGGCCTTAGGGTTTAGGGTTAGGGTTTAGGGCTTAGGGTTTTTTAAGGTTTAGGGGTTCAAGGTTCAGGGTTTTCGGGCTTAGGGTTTAACGTTTCGGTTTATGGTGTAAGGGTTTAGGGCTTTCGGCCTTAGGGTTTAGGGCTTAGGGTTTTCCAGGGTTTAGGGCTTAGGGGTTTTCAGGGCTTAAGGCTTAGGGTTTTTCAGGGTTCAGGGTTTAGGGCTCAGGGTTTTTTAAGGTTTAGGGGCCTTAGGGTTTTTGAGGGTTTAGGGCTTAGGGTTTTTGAAGGTTCAGGGTTTTCGGGCTGGATCATGGGTTTTTAGGGTTTAGGGCTTAGGGTTTTTTCACGGTTTAGGGTTTAGGGGTTTTTTCAGGGTTTTCGGGCTTAGGGTTTAGGGTCTCGGCCTTAGGGTTTAGGCCTCAGGGTTTTTCAAGGCTTAGGGGCCTTAGGGTTTAGGGCTCAGGGTGTTTTAGGGTTTAGGTTTTTTTTGGGGTTTAGGGCTTAGGGTTTTTCAAGGTTGAGGGTTTAAGGGTTTAGGGTTTTTTAGGGTTTAAGGCTTACGGTTTTCCAGGGTTCAGGTTTCAGGGTTTATGGCTTAGGGTTTTTGCGGGTTTAGGGTTTAGGTTGAAAAGGCTCTAGAATGCTTAAGTTAGACCCATATCAGGTGCAAAACCTCCGTGTCAAATCTGGTGCGTTTCCTTGGGTCCTAAATCATGCTTTCCCGGGTCATTTCTGACACGCGC
>BGNK01006253.1:1116-17168 GCA_003297005.1 Symbiodinium sp. clade A Y106
AGCAATGTTTTCCTTTATTTAAGCAATGTTTTTGTTCATGTTTAAATAAGCAAGGTTAGCGTAATTTGAAACGCCACATCAATACTTAAAACAATTTAAGCAATGTTGGAAGATCTGGGGAGTCCGTGGCGACAGCGTGTTCAGAATGTTTCAGAATGAATACAACCAGCTGCCCGAAGACGGCTCAGCACTCAATGGCGAAGCGGAGGCTTGGTAAAGAGATTGAAGGCGAAGTCATCCAATACCACCGCGAATTTTTGCGGCCTGCACAGTTCGGAGAATTGGATTGCACCACTGGTGTCAGATGCTCGTACCGTCGGTGAACGCTTGCTTGAGGATCGGCTTGCTTTCGTGGCAAGAAGGCAGAACTGCCCAACAGATCCGGTCAAAGACCTGGGTCAGACGCTGCAGCCTGTCTTTTTTCCATTATGGTCTTAGACATTCGAACAGACATGGATTGCACGTGCAACCTCGCAAGCGGCTGAGGTCAAGTCGGCAGGACGTTGGGAAGGTGATTTTTGACACTGCAACTTGCCGCAAGGGCAGAGTACCTGCAGAGCTCGGCAGCGAGTCGAAGACAATCAGTTGCTATATCCATCCATCCGAGCTGCGGCATTCCGTTTCACGGGCCCATGATGTGTTGTGACAAAGGCTAGTGTTTCCTCCAGAACTGGTGGATTCTGCAGCGTGCAGCCACAGAGCGACGCCCTCTATGTCGAAATGCTGTCCTCTGTCCCTTGCACCTTGATCAGTTTTTGACAATCCGGGGCAGAAAAACAGCTTTCGAAGAAACGGGAGGCCTGACATCGTGCTGGACCTGCAACATCCTTGGCGTCATATCCGGAAACCTGAACACCAGTTCCATTCACCACCATGAAAGAAAGCCGTAGATATATCTGTGCCACGTGCCAGTTCTGCGTGTGCAGCTCCCGCATGGTAAGAAGTCTTGCGCAAATCACAGCACACGCAACAGTCATGGAGTTGAGCGCTGCCCGGCCTCGGACCCGCTTGGAGCTGTCACTGGCTGTTCTGACCCAGATTGATACCTGAGATGTAGTGCCTCGGAGTCGGAGCCGGTCCATTTCCCAAGCTCTAGCTGTTTCCTTGAACAGGGGCAATCGAGCAGCTGCCCATCGTGGAAGAAGGATCCATGCAGAGCAGGCTCCTGAGGCAATGCAGAGGAGCCTGCTTAAACCCAAGCTCGCAGCACCCAGCGATCTCAACATGGTTGGTGCAGGCAAGAGAACAAACATCAAGTTTCCGTGCTCCATGTCCTGTGCAAGTACCATTACATCCCAAGCTCCCTTTGTGTGACCACCGTGCCGCGCGGGCCATGGGTTGCTGCGCCCGGTGCTGAGCCGTTGGCGGGCTATGTGCTTTGGGTTCACAGCCTCACGAGTCACATCACAGCATAGTGGTTGAACAAACCTCACAACCTTAATCGTGGTTCTGGGGTGAGTCCGTGTTCTCTGCAATCCTAGCAACACAGGTGGCTCGGCTTGGAGTGCCGCAGTAGCGGAGCGAAGCTCCGAAATAGTTGCAGGAAGCCTGGTCATTGCAATGACAGGTATCTTGATCGTCGTAACAGTGAGCTGGAGTAATCATGTCTGTCTCCCGGTCATGCTTTCAGTGTTCGTAGGTACGCATAAGGCTCACGTAGTCAAGGCATTTATGATGTTAATTCGTATATCAGCATCCTAAACTTGTTCAGCACTCATAGTCTGCACTCTTGACGCTGCTCATGACGAAGTGCATGACGAAATGTTTGAACTGAAGTCCATCCAAATCACACCGAAGCCCGACACGGCTTTGAAGAGCTCAAGCTTCAAAGACGTCTCTAACATCTCAGGCACATGATTCCAGCTACAGCCTATACAAATGGCAGGTTCCCCCCATAAAAGAGAGCCTTCAATTTCAGGAGACACCCACATGGTTTCCAGGTACCTCCAGGCCGTTGCAGCTTCGAGCCAACCCTAAAATCTAAACCCCTAAACCCTAAACCCCTAAACTTTTAGGGGCTGCGCCCTTGTGCGCCAGCGCAGCATTTTGTGTTTTTCAATATCAGAAGCAACGTCAATAGAAAATCAAGCCAATCTACTTAAACCTTTAATAAACCAGCACCAGCAAAGCCTTAAGCAAAACTCATTCGAAGGACCTGTCGATTGGACTTCGTGGGCAAGATTTCGGGTTCTCGTGGAGTTGCGCTTTCGCGGGGAGCAATTCGATTCGGGCTTTCGTGAAGGGCGGTTCGAGCTTTCGTGGGGAGCGATTCGGGCGTTCGTGGGGAGCGATTCGGGCTTCTGTGGGGAGCGATTCGGGTTTCGGTGGGGAGGGATTCGGGCTTTCGTGGGGAAGGATTCGGGCTTGCGTGGGGAGCGATTCGGGCTGTCGTGGGGAGCGATTCGGGCTTTCGTGGGGAGCGAAATGGGTTTTGTGGGGAGCGATTCGGGCTTTCGTGAGGAGCGATTCGGGCTTGCGTGGGGAGCGATTCAGGCTTCTGTGGGGAGCGATTTTCAGGTTTTCGTGGGTCCGGGAGCGATTTGGGCTTTCGTGGGGAGCGATTCGGGCTTTCGTGGGGAGCGATTCGGGCTGTCGTGGGAAAGGATTCGGGCTTTCGTGGGGAGCGATTCGGGTTTCGGTGGGGAAGGATTCGGGCTTTCACGGGGAGCGATTCGGGCTTTCGTGGGGAGCGGTTTGGGCTTGTGTGGGGAAGGATTCGGGCTTTCACGGGGATTGATTCGGGCTTTAAAGGGAGCGATTCGGGCTTTCGTGGGGAGCGATTCAAGCTTTCGTGGGGAGCGATTCGGGTTTTCGTGGGGAGCGATTCGGGTTTTCGTGGGGAGCGATTCGGGCTTGCGTGGGGAGCGATTCGGGCTTTCGTGGGGAGCGATTCGGGCTTTCGTGGGGAGCGATTCGGGCTGTCGTGGGGAGCGATTCGGGCTTTCGTGGGGAGGGATTCGGGCTTCCGCGGGGAAGGATTCGGGCTTTCGTGGGGAGCGATTCGGGCTTTTGTGGGGAGCGATTCGGGCTTTCGTGAGGAGCGATTCGGGCTTTCGTGGGGAGCGATTCGGGTTTTCGTGGGGAGCGATTCGGGTTTCGGTGGGGAAGGATTCGGGCTGTCGTGGGGAGCGATTCGGGCTTTCGTGGGGAGGGATTCGGGCTTCCGCGGGGAAGGATTCGGGCTTTCGTGGGGAGCGATTCGGGCTTTTGTGGGGAGCGATTCGGGCTTTCGTGGGGAGGGATTCGGGCTTCCGCGGGGAAGGATTCGGGCTTTCGTGGGGAGCGATTCGGGCTTTTGTGGGGAGCGATTCGGGCTTTCGTGGGAAGCGATTCGGGCTTTCGTGGAGAGCCATTCGGGCTGTCGTGGGGAGCGATTCGAGCTTTCGTGGGGAGCGATTTGGGCAAGACTGCGACAACGAACCGAGAACTCGAAACCCGCAGGAGCTTTGCTAGAAGCAGCCAAGCCGAGCTCTATTTAGAAGAATAATAACACTTGTCAAATCCGAGCTGCGAGCCGATTTTGCGACCTTGCGATTTTGGAGCTTAGGGCAGCCCCCTTATAGAGGCAGTTGGCCTGGGCGCCATGCTGCGCTGGCGAACCCTAAACCCTAAACCCTAAACCCCTAAACCCTAATCCCCTAAACCGTAAGCGTAAGCCGTCCGGCTCAGGCCTATGCCCCAGCGCCGGCAGAGGCCGGGCCTTAACCTTTTGTTAAACAGTGAAAAGAAGCTAAGTTTAGGGTTTAGGGTTTAGGGTTTGTTTGTTTATTTGTTTGTTTGTTTGTTGAAGTGGTCTGAAGAAGGATCTTCACGAATCCTAGACTGAAATCTGAGTCAGCAGCTTTTGTATGCTCGTATCCCCGGCCTTCGGCGCCTTAGCGACTTTGGGCGGTCGACTCCTGGCCTTGGCCCTAAACCCTAAACCCTAAACCCTTGACCCTAAAGGCCCGCGGCCCGCGGCCACGCGGCAAACGCGGCCCGCGGGGCCTGGGGCGTTATCATGTTTCAGGTCCCGGGTCAAGTATTTTCGCAGGTCTGGAGCCCAACCAACTCCAGAACAAGGTCCGGGCCAGCAAAGAAGCTCTGATTAAACATCAAGCCTTCACCCAAACCCGGCTTTCCAAACCGCCCAGACCGTAAACTGCAAAGCCTTAAACCCTAAACCCTAAACCCTATGGTGCAATAAACCCCAGGTCCTACCCCGACAGAGCACCTGGAAAGCCTGGTAGGGGTCTGCTTCTAGGCTTTTTGGATTTGGGGTTCATGGATGAGGCGGCGTCTGTTGGGTGTCTTCCTGGTTTTCGGTTTAGGGGTTACAGCCTTCACGCCCTTTATGCCAGCATTTCGCTGCGTTAAATTGCCTGCAGTGGCAGTGAGTCGACCTTGAGCAGGCTGTGAACAACACAGGCTGATGCAGCCGCACCCGTGTCCGATTCGGCGAGCCTGTGACGATGAAGGAGTTGTCAAACCCAATCTCTCGCACCCTCTGACTTTGCCTTCATGCGAAGAAGAGACATCCTGTTGAGCGTACATCGTCAGAAGCAGTTGTCGACTGTGTTAGCTTGCAGAACGTGGCTGTATACAGTTTGTCGGTTCGCGACGACGCAGCTTGGTGAAGGGCCGCCAGCACTGGACAGCGGCGGCTGCAGCACCTTGATGCCAGCGCACCGTTAGCAGCCTTGCTAGTGCATATGACATCAGGACGATGTTAATTTGTTAAACACCCAAACCTAAACCCGAAAACTACGCAGCTATCCGACGGGATTGGCGAAGCCCGCCAGAGGCTTCAATGTGTGCAACGCGGGTCAAAGTGGTTTAGGGTTTTAGGGTTTAGGGTTTAGGGTTTAGATGCAAAGTAGCAGACTCCACAGACGAGGTTTGCGGTATCCGTGCTTCTGCACTGTTCAAGGCTTTTGAGCTCGAACGAAGCTGTAATCACTGTAACCCAAGAGTCATACATACCATTAGCCCCGGAACTCTAAGCCCAACAACCCCAGGTATACACTTCCATACTACAACCTCCGAACCCGGCGCCCTAGGAAAGCCCTAAACCCCAAACCGTAAACCCGTAAACCCCTGAACCATTAAACCCCTAAACCCCTAAACCCCGTATACCGTAAACCCCTAAACTCTGAACTGACTCTAAACCCTAAACCCTAAACCCTAACACCCGATCTCGGAGGCGAACTCCCAGACCTTTGCTTCCAGCAGCCGCCCGACGCTGCTCTCCGGGCGACGATTCCGGGCTCCTGTGCGCAAAGTCCGCGCAGAGGAGGTGGGAGTATGGGTTCAGGATCATCCCTAAACTTTCCCTGGGCCCTAACATTTTGACTGAAATATTTCTGCATTATTTCTCCAGACTCTTAGTATCAAACTCTAAAATATCCTAATCAATTCCAAAAAGAGCTTAATCAGTTTTTGACGGTTTTTTGGGCCACATGTGGATCTTAGGTTTCGGGTTTAGGCTTGAACGGTTTGGGTTTAGGGTTTGGGGTCTTAGGGTTTCCATAAAGAGCTCCGAAACGGATTCGGGAATCTGCCTCGAATCCCAAGCGTAGAATGAGCTCTACTCTGGCAAAACCCCGCATTTACATCGGTTTTTTGGAAGGATTACGCCGAAAACTGTGACGGAATGTTCTGAATGAAGGTCCTACCCTTGGGGGTTCTTAAGAACAACTTCTGTTCTTGGTTCCTGTAATTCCTCAGAAGCAGCTAAATTTTTTAAATTTTTGCTAGGGGCCTAAGTTCAGTATAGTTATCTGGGATGTGAGCTGTGACTCAGCTCGGCGCCTTCAGGGGTTTGTATTCTAATCGAGAATACTGCCGATGGAAGGTTTTTGGAGCCGTGCAGGACACACCCTGAACCCGAAGCCCCTAAACCCTAAACCACTAAACCCCTAAACCCTAAATCCCCAAACCCTAAACCCTAAACCTAAACCCTAAATCCCTAAACCCTAAACCCTAAACCTAAACCCTAAATCCCTAAACCCTCAACCCTAAACCCTAAACCCTAAGCCATTGCGACTGAATGTTTTGAATGAAAGTCCCATCGGGGATCCGAGCTTGATCCAACTCGGGGCCTTCGAGGCCGATAGTGAGGCTTTAAGAGCCGTGCAGGAGGTTAGGGTTTAGGGGTTTACGGGTTTAGGGGTTTAGGGTTTAGGGGTTTGCGGGTTTAGGGGTTTAGAGGGGTTTAGGGTTTAGGGTTACTGTATCCTGTAGCATGTCATTTCTATTCCTTTACCATCCCGGTATCTCAATCAATGCCCAATGGTGTGGATGATGCTATGTTGTGACCTTCATGCCTCTGGTGGTGACGAGTAGATGGCCGACAGACCATCATTCATGATGCTGATCGATACTGGAGATGGCGACAGGAAACAATGATTGTGATGCTGATATTGGTGATTCTGTCGCTGAGTCTGGTGATGGATATGTTCATGATGATGGTTCCCTGATGATGATGGTGGCGATGGTGACGATGATGATGATGACGACTCTGGCGATGATGATGGTGAACATGACGATGACGATGGTGACCATGACAATGAAGATGATGATGATGAAGAAGAAGATGATGATGATAGCGGTGATGACAATCGCAATCAATATGATGATGCTGACATTGCTGTTGAAAGATGGAAGATAATGTTGATGATTGCGATGGTGCAGGGAATCGTACTGATATGTTTTGTTTCATTATGTCGACCGTGATGAAGTGAAGGACTGTCGTTTAGGATGATGTTGCTGCTGATTCTGATGGCAATGCCACTCCATGAAATGCAGTCTCCCCGAAACCCCAAACCCTAAGCCCTGAACCCACGAAGAAGCCGAGCTACAGGTCCTGCTGCAAGCTTCTGGCTGCGCCGAGCTGTCCGCGTATTTCGCCCATGGATATCTGCTCTTTGCCCTCGAACGAGCTAGGATTCGAAACGGATTTTTAGGGGCCGTGTAAATTGGTAGGACCCTAAACCCTCAGCCACTGAACCCTAACCCCTTGTGTGAGGCCGTGAAGGTTTATGGCTGGCAGCACATGTTGCATACTTGGGTTCTGTGCCCGGGTCCTGGCTGTCGGACTCCGCTGTTTCGGTTCGGGGTTTACGGCTTCTAGGTTGCCCAGTAGTTTTTACCCTTTACTGACTTTTCTGGGGTCTCGTTTTTCCAAATACATAACCTGAATAGTAGTGACTAGCAGGAGGTGGACATGCGAGGTTGTAGGGTGTGAGTAAGTGCGAACATTTTAGCATAAGTCCATACTCAAACATACATGCATTTGCATGCACACATACATACATGCATACATACACACGCACAACTCATACCTACCGCACATCCACGCATACGTACGTATATCGACGTTTACATACCCACATACACATAGATGTATACATATATATATATATACGCACACACAAATCGCAGGCATGTACACATACACCTGCACATCGACAAGCGCAGAGCACACATATTACACGTAAACATGTACATCTACATCCACACATGCATCTATGTTTCCTGAAGCCTGCACATACACATGCACATAAACACACATAGAGTCATGTCTACACATGCAGTGTGCAGAATGTCTCTAAGTTTACTCTAAATGTTTGTGCACTCATTGTCCCTACTTACCTGCATTACTAAGCCTACTCGCTAAGTGAAAAGGAGCGTCCAAGTAGGCACGGCGAGCTCCTGGAGAGTGCACAGTACACCTCGGACTACGTCGGCGAGCTACGCACTTTCCGGAGACTCGCACGCATTAGGGGATCTGTTGAACGTAGGGGTACCTTATCTTGAGTTCTTGCAATCGTGATCATTTTGGGGTCCGTCGTAGCCGTTTGTTAATTGAAAGTATGTAAGGGTGGGCCTTCCTATCGTCCATTGCTTGGTCAGGCCTGGGATTTGGTTTGGGCTTCGGTGAGCCTGAGCCTGCAGTACGGCCTGTGACATGCTCACACTAGTTCAAGACAAGTTCTGTCTTACGTCGCCCCATGTCCGACACTCAAGCCTTAGCGAGCCTGACGGGCCCAAGTCTGAGCTTAGCCGCAGGTTGGGGGTCAATGGTGGTGGGTTTTCTGGCTTTAGGATGCTAACCTTGTAGGGTTCAGGGTTGAGGAGTAGATTCGTGCCATCAACAGCAATCACCATAATACCCTACCCTTAAGCAGAAACGGTTATGCAATAGCAGGGGCAACAGCGAGGGCATGGCCCTAGGGCCTTAAGTATTAAACCCCGAGCCCTGAACCTTCAACCCTACACAATACGCATGTGTAGTACGAGTCCGGACACTTGACACTTTTTGTAACAGACCAATAGCAAGCTCATTGATCCATCATGGTCAACCCCGGCCTCATCATCGTCATCATCATCCTCATCTTCACCGAGCTGATGATCCAACATCATATCCTTCATCATCACCGTCATCACCATCATCAAGATCATTATCATTGTCATCATCACCGAGTGGCATGGAAATCACACCAACCCTCATGAAGCATCAGCGGAAACCGCAACTGGCCGTCGTCATCAGCATTCCTATCCGTATCCTCGTTATAACGGCCACAAGATTCCTTGCATGTTCAGTTTGGCCCCGCAACCCTCAGAAAAGCATCATGAAGCCCGTATCCAGCCTTGAACAACGGCTAAAACAACCTTATGGTACACTTATGAACTGTACCGATCCATTTCCAGGCCTCATCAACCGTGCCAAGGTTCGATGCAAGCGACGGGCCCGTTCAGGTCTGGCAGCACCCAATTGACCTCCGGGATCCTTCGTGCGACGGATTCGTGGCAGTTTCGGTGGCAGTTGGGATCTTTTCCCTGGTTGATGGACAAAATCCTGCATGACCCTAAGGACCCTAAACTATGGGAATTATGGTATATTCCTTATAATGGGTAATGCAGGATTTTGTCCATCAGCAGTTTCCATTGGTTTGTGGAGTTTTGTTTTTATGCCTAGATGTGCACCTGGATGGCAGCTTTGGATGATTTTGAATTCTCTCTTCGGGTTTTTAGGAGGCTGTAGGGCTCCAGGGTTCAGGGTTCAGGGTTTGGAGTTTGGGTTAGGAAACGCTTGAGTGGTAGATTTCCTCTTCCAGTTGAATTTGGGGGCCCTGCAACCCGAACTGAGGTGCTGTACCACTACACAAATGCCCCTACTTTTGAGAACATCCCCAACTCGGCGCAATCTGCAGAGCTCATGGCATCGCTGGTGGAGAAGCGCGCACAGTGCGAAGGAGTGTATGCTTCTCAGCACGAGCCTTCCGTGACTTGGTAGCAGTAGTGTCAAGGAGGGGCACAGAAGTTGGATCACATTGGACAGACAGTGAACAGCAAAGGAAGCGTACACGCAGAGGAAGAAAAACAAGAAGAAGAATAACAGGAGAAGACTAAGACGAATGCCACGACGAAGGTGTTGGCAAGGAGGGTTCATGATGATGATGGTGATGATGAAGAAGAAGAAGGTGTGGTGCTGCTGCTGTGGCTGATGATGGCGACCTTCAGCATATTGAAGCTGTCATCATGGCGAGTATCATCGTTGCCATCGGGAGTTATGCTTTCCCTTCCGGTGCTGAACAGTACAGTACAGTCACGAAAGTAAGACACACACACGCACACACCCACACACGTGCCAATTGAGCTTATTGTGGTGGCGGTGGTGGTGGTGGTGGTAGTAGTGATGGTTCAGTTTGTTGATGATTGTGGTAGTGATAGTAGTGCCAAGCACTGTACTGGCTTCTGCTGCTAGTATGTCAGCTTGAAGACAACAATAGCTGTGGTGGTTCGACCTTCGTCATTGACATGCATGTAGGTCCCAGCTTGCCGAGCCATGTGCTGGCATGCGATGTGTGCTGGGTGGCTTTGAGCACTACGCGAATCTATCCAAGGTCTGGCAACTGCGCCTGCGCATTCTCCTGAACAACTACAGCAACGCCAGTCTCTTCCGTGGCGCCCCCAGTCATTTTCGGTTTTTCAATACCTTTTAGTGGGTTCCAGTGAAATCGACGGAGCCATCACCTAGAAGGAGCTTACACCAGAAGGGAGTGTGTTTGCTTGAGACAGGCTATCTATAGTTTTGCTGAGTGTCCGTGTCGAAACTACTGTTACAAGTATTCGTGCGAAAGTTGTTGTGACTGTTATTGTAAACCCCGGTCCTGCGTCATTATCATTGACCCTTAACCCTAGACCCTAAACCTTCAAATCCCTCAATCCCAGCCCTTTGCGAGGCCAATCAGAGGATGCCGAGGCGAAGCTCGTGCGCTCTGAATGGGGCGATGGAAATGCCTCCGGCCATCACGGGGCCTTTTGCATTCCGATGCTGGTTTCCAGGACCCTTGGATGAGGGGTTGGGGTAGAGTTGAGGGTTCAGGGTTTAGGGTAGAGTTTAGGGTTTAGGATTAGGGTTTTTAGGGTGGAATTTAGGGTTAAGTGTTAAGGGTTCAGGATCGAGGATGTTGCTAAGCTCGGGTTTTGGGGTTTTGTGCAACTTTAGGGGTCAGGGATAGGAGAACAGTTGAAACGTCTTGGTCGTTCTACAGAGGCACGGACGAAGATAGTTTAGCGATGGGTTGTGGGGTTTAGGGTTTAGGGCTTGTCACAGCCTTCAATCGTACCACTCATCGCCATGAGTCCATGAGTGCTCGCCATGCATCCATGAGTGCTATTAAGTGTGATGACCATTTCGCTTTGCAGCTTCATCGGTGAGGGCTTGCTTTCCTGCTGTCTTGTGTTGAGGAATTGCACTTTATGCTGGTTTTGTGGGTTTCGCAGTTCAAAAGCTTTCGCAGTCCGGGTCCAAGAAAATCTTCCTAAAGCCTTAAACCCTATGTACAACCTAAACCCTGAACCTGGAGGGAGTATACCCTAAACCCTAACGCCTTAAACCCTAAACCCCAAATACTAAACCGGGAGAATCTTTTTTTCGAATGTTTCGGCCCCTGAATTCTTGGAGCAAATGCACAGGGCCATAGCCCACAGCATCTTCGACCGGCAGAAGCTGCATGCCTGAAGGTACTGGGTTTAAGGTTTCGGGGTTTCATGGGAACCCAGTTTGTGCTTTAGGGTCTAAGGTTTCGGGAAATCCTAAACCCCAAATTCAGGATTCAGGGCTTGGCTTTCAATGAATGAAATTCGTTGGTGGGCCAGCCATAAACCTCGCAGATCCAGGCGGTTTGCAGAAGCCCAAACCCTTAGAAACCGCCTATGACATTCTTGCTAAGCCTCCCAAGCTAAACCCTAAAGCCCGAACCCTGCAGATCCCAGGCCCAAACCGTTATAAAGGTTTTGGCCCAAAACCCACAACCCTGAACGAATCGTCAGCTGTCCGAGGCTAGATTCGGAAGCCAGGGCGGCCTGGGAGGCGTCAGCGAGTGAGGAGCAAGAAGATCGGTTGCACGAGGACCGGAAGGGGGCGGCCTCCTTTTTTGTTACCGCAGTCAGGAATTCACAATGAAGTTTGATACGAGCTTCGTATTATGGGTTGAGTAATTCCTTTTTAGGGTGTTTGCAAAGGTTTGTATTACTTCGGTGGATTTTGAAGGGATTTGCCGTTGGTGTTTGGTCTGTGCTTCGGAGGCTCCATTGTGGTTTTTCAGAGGGTTCTGTGTGTTCGCATGCTGTGGAGGGTCGTTTTGAGCACTGACGGCCTGAAGATGTAATTCAGATCATCTCCAACAAGGACCGTAGAACAAGTTGCCAAAGCCTCAATACTTCGCTGTGGGCCACAAACCTCTTTCTTTTCTGATGGAATTATGGAGACCCTAAACCCTAAACCCTAAACCCTAAACCCTAAACCGAGGCTTCAGGGCCTGACCAACCAAGGCACAGTCCACTGCCAAAGAATCCAACTTGTGCTTCGCAAGAGGCGACACCCCAAGACTGTGTTTTTAGGGTTCAGGTCTTAGGGTTTCGGGTACGGGGTTGAGGGTATCTCAAGATAGACTCTTAAGTTGTAGGATATTTTTAAGGACTTCTAAGTAAGGCACTCCGCCACTTCTTCTCGTGCCACATCCAAGCCAAAAGCAGCTTGTTCTTGACAGCCGTCCTATGCCCGAAGTCCCATGAGCATAAAAGCCGTCAACCCTAAGAACCCTTATACCTCCAAAACCCTAAGCCCTAAACCCTTGCAGGACCACCCTTCCTCCTGAACGTCTTCAAGCATAATACCGTAACTCGCAACCCCAGAACCCCAAACCCAGAACTTTAACCCCCAAACCTAAACCCTAAAACCGTACATCCCAATGTGCACACAGGACTACGCGGCCAAGGACGCTGATCCGGCACGGGACTTGTGGGTCGTACGCGTCGCCGATGTCCCTGGAGAGGGCGCCGAGGAGGGCCTTTGGGTTTGGGGCTTGGGGAGTGGAGTGTAGATTAGCGTTTAGTCTTGGGCCCTAAACCCTAAACCTTACGGCGAGTTCTTCTTTCGGTGAGTTGCACACGTTGAGTTCACAACAGGGCGGGGTGTTGGGAAGTTGTCTGTGGCTTCGGGGAAAAAGATCTTGATCGCCGGAGTTGACGGGTTTTGGGGTTTTGGGGTAGGCTTAAGCAGCCCTAAAGCATAAATGTTAAGCCCTTCGTCCCTTCGCTCTTCTGAAACATGCGCTGGGAGCTTGGACAAGGAGCATGGAGCATGAGGCCCCGTAGCTGTAAGGGGACCTCCTGAAGAGTTCACACGGGGTCACAGACTTCACCTGTCTGTTTGAGACGGGATCTTAGAAGAGTTCCGCGGCCGCCTGTCAGACGTTGCGGCTGAAGCCTCGCGCGCGATTCGACCAGCCGGTCCAGGGGCAACAGAAACGCGACAAAGGAGGTCATGGCCGGGTCAGCGACGGAAAGACAGAGACTTGCAAGCATGGTAAGGCAGAGAAGAAGCTCAGGCAGTGGCTTCTTGGAGGCGCCAGAGCTGCGTGGCGGCACGACCACCCGTTGAACCACCACAAGCGGGCTGGCCGACACGTCGACTGCCACAACAGGTGGCGCTACGACCAAAGTACCCTTGAGCCTTCAGTCGCTGAATCCATCCTAAACTACAAGATGTTCCCGAAACTGAGCCCCAAACCCATCACTCTAACCCCAAAACCTAAAGCCACGACGGGGTGCCTCTGGTCGTGATCCTTGCAATAACGGACGTAGAATAATTATCAATACTATATCTCAGGGTTCAAAAACCTAGTTATAGAATCGCTCTTACAGTACCCTTTTTTGCCCCGTTTCAAAAGCCCCTGCATCACCCCTTACAGAGCACGACGGGTTCAGGGTTTAGGATTCAGGATTTAGGGTTTTGGGTTTGCGGTGTGTGGTTTGGGGGTCTATGGTGGCGCGAACACATGACCTTTGATTCAGGGATATCGGATAGCCTGCAATTAGAAGTATTAAACCTGAAACATCGAACCCTCAAAACTACACAATACCCCAAGCCCTGAATCATTAAACCTTCATGACAGGCACCCAAAGAACCAATCAACTCTTAAGCCTACATAAGCCCCGGAAGCCGCCCCAAGCACAAATTCCTAGGCCCGAAACCTTTTTACCTTGAAACCCCGATGCATTTGTTAGATCCCCAATACCCAACCTTCAAACTTTTTGGGCTCTTATAGTTTAGTAGGAATCGGAAAGCTTAACCTTTTATTTCTGCGGTTTATTGGGGAGTAAGTTGAAACCCCGACGCATTTTGCTAATTGTTCTAGAACCGCACCCTGAGATCCTGTTGGAAAAGAGCCCTGCAAAAAAAACCAAGAACCCTAAACCCTGTTTGCGAATTGTTGGGAAAGAGCCCTGGCAAAAAAAACAAGAACCCTGAACCCGACACCAACCCCAAACACGAACAAACCCCAAACCCTCAACCCTAAACCCTCATAGATCCCATATATAACCCTTACAGGAACCCTTAAAGTTTAAAGGACCCTTAAAGGAACCCTAAAAAAAGAACCAAGAACACCACAACCCTTTTTTGAGGCGCATGGCTTCCTCTCGCTGCTCCGAGGGCGCCTGGCAGCTTTGCGGGCCACGCAAGGCGCCGACCACGGAGCCAGCCTCGCCGGCTGCTGGGGTGGCACTGGAGGGTTGGGTTTTATTAGGGTTCCTTTAAGGGAGGGATCTACAGGGCTTATGGGTTTGTTAAAGGTGCGTTAGGGCTCAGGTCTTAGGTTTCAGGGTTTAGGGTTTAGGGTTTGCTGTGGAGTAGCTCGTCGGCGATAGTTATTCGCGACCAGGCTGTGTCGAGTGCATCGTACTACGGCGAGGAGCTGTGAAAGCCTGTCTATAGAAGGCTTTTCCTTCCTTCTCTCCCAGCCCACGCCGTCTGAAGCGGCCAAGCCACCCGAACCTACTCCTCCCTAAACCCTACACCCCAAACCCCAAACCCCAAACCCTAAACCCAAACCCTCACCCTAAACCCTAAGTTAGGCTCTCATGCCAGAACGCGCTTTAGGGTTTAGGGAAGGCCTGAACCCTAAACCCTAAACCCTAAACCAGTAAAGGCATGGCGGAGCTGGCGCGGAGGCTCCCGGGACGCCCAGGGAAGCTCCTTGAGGTCCCAGAGGGGACCGTGGGAGCAGACAAGATCAGAAATTATGCTAGGGTTCCTTTAAAGGGTTCCATAAAGGGTTCTATGAAGGGTTTAGGGTTTAGGGTGGTTGTCAAAATCTTGGTCCCTTTTTGGGTCCTTATGAAAATACGGCACCTAATATTTAGGGTACCCAAAAAGGGACCCTAATTTTGACAACCACCCTAATGAAGGGAGTTCTGGAATTTAGGGTTTAGGTGTCAGAGTTTAGGGTTCCGGGGTTTAGGCTTTACGGGTTAGGGTTTGGCGTTTAGGGTTTGGGGGTTTAGCGTTTAAGGTTGTAGGAGTCGTAACAATTCGAACAAGGTCTAAGGTTTAGGGTTTGGGGAGCCTCAAAGGGATCTTCCACAAGGAATAAAACAAGGAATCCTAACGAAAAGGATTAGTAATTGTTCAGGTTTCGATTTTTGGCTTGTAGGGTTCCTTTCAGGTGGCTTGAAGGTTTCCTGACAGGATTTCTACAAGGGTTCCTTTACTGGTTGCTGTACAGGATCCTTTTGTATGTTCGTGTTGCAGTTCCTACCAGGGCGCCTGAGGCTTGGCATAAGGGTCTCTAGAGGCTAAGGTTTAGACTGCCCATGCTTTTGGGGTTTGGGGTTTTCTGATTTCAGGAGTTAACCTTGAAAGCAGTTCATGCAGGTTGATCTACGGGACGAGGAAGGCTTGCATGTAGGGCTTAGGTTTCAGCTGGGGGGATTCGGGTTATGGGCTGCCCTCCCTTGGTAGCGAATACACTGTTGATAACAAAAGGGAGTTAATGAATCAGGTCACGAAAGCTAGCCCCCGTGGAGCTAGCGGAGTATCTTACTTAAGCGAAGCTTACAACCAGATAGGTATACAGGGCCCCCGGAGGCTCCGCCACGAAAAGCAGCAAACCCCGTCGGTTTTCGGGACCGAATCGCATTTTATTGGGAAACGAGTTGGCGTTCATTTCTTTTGTATTGTGGTGCAAATGAACACCGCTTTCTGGGTCCTCCAGGGGGGTTCTAGGCGGGTCCCAGGGTGGTTTCGGGGCAGGTGTGCCGGAAGTGCTAGGGGTCTGGGCCTCTGCAGCGTGTCGGCTCTGGTCATGGCCGTGGAGGTGGTGATGAGGAAGTGGAAGTGGCTGGACAATTTAGGGCTTTACCCTAGGACGCATCCCAAGCCTCAAACCATACATCCAGAAGCCCGAAAATTTAAACCTAAAGCTTCAAAACCGTACATAAATTTTTAGCCATGGGAAAGCGCGCCTTGTTTGCAGAGCCGAGAGATTGGCCTAAGCACTTGCAACGATTTGTTCCGGCGCAATCACTGCCTGAGACTGCCAGACAAGGGGTAGGTGCCTGGGAGAGCTTGGAAGCTGCATCTTCCAGTGTAGCTCAGCGATTCCATACCAGACTGGCTCCTGGCTCACTTGGCCGTGCTGGTGTTGAACAGCGTGATCCGCAGTGGTTGCGGCAACGCAGTCATCAACTTAGTCAATGGCATGTTGAGCACAGTTCCGGCA